>JARQAB010000011.1:5875443-6142486 GCA_036172955.1 Meloidogyne arenaria | reverse complement strand
TTTTGTATTCGTAATTTGCTAAAAATAATATTAAAATTCTGTGGTCTTTGAATAATTAGAATTCTATGCAAAGGACTCATCGAATTTAGTTTAATGATATAACATGTTTTTAATAAGTTAGGGCCAATATATTTAATTAAAATCTTCTAAAAGTCCTATAAAATATTTTTATTCAAATAATTCTTACTTGGATGACATTTTCTTTGGCATTCTTCTCTGAATTAAATCTATTTTTATTTCCACCACATCCTTTATAACCAAAATTTAAACACATTGCTAAATCATCATCATAGTACCACTTTTAATTAAAGTCTATTTTTTAAAATCTTAACTAAAAGAAACTTTAATTCCATTTTTATTTTCTTTTTCTAATTCATAATCTCTGCATTTATTTCCTTTATCAAAAGGGGCATCACACAAATTTCTGTGTAATAAATAAAATAACTTTTTTTCAAACCGCTATAAAATTATTATTAAAAATTTATTTTAAATTAAAAAGAAAAACCAAAAAACTTTCAATAAGAGAATTGGAGATTTTTTTAGCTCTTCTAAGTAATATTTATTGAATACAAATTAAATAATAATAAAAAGAAATTAAAATAATTTAATCAAAAATTTTGTAAAGAAAATATAAAATTTTACTATTAAATTCATTTTTTAATTAAAAAATTAAAAAAAATACAACCAAAAAATTATGAAAGGATTTATTGTAAAAACAATTCCCCATAAAATATTTAGATAGAAGATCATTTTTACTCTGACGTATAAATCAACTATACACTGTAATGCTGCTAATAAATAAGCCAACAAATTTCTTTAAATTTTTATTTTTATCATAAATTAGATTTAAGTTGCTTTTTCTACATATTAAACACAAAATTTTTATCGAAGAAATAATTAATTTATAAAAATTTATATCTAGTTATAGCAACTTTCGAATCTAGTGGTGAAAATAGTTGTCAGAATAAAGTATTTATTTAACCATTTTTCCATTTAATCCGACAAAGGCAATAAAAAGGACAAAAACAAAAATTTGAAATCCGGAAAAAATAAAAATAGTAACAAAACCCCATAAAACCCCATAAAAAAGGTGCAAATAAAAAAGGATGATTTGATACCTCCTACTTTTTTATCTGAGAGCAGTTTTTAAGAATTAACGTTATTCTAGGCTTGCAAGAAAAATATAGGCATTTGCTACCTAGTTAATAAATAAATTTTTGTAAACTTTTCAATAAGTTAACCTTACTAGAAAACAAATAAAAATAAAAAATTTATTATCTTTATCAATTATTTTGGGCAACCAATGAGCAAAATAATTCTAATTGGATTACAATTTGTATCTAAAGGACAATAAATTCCGCTTTACAAAACTTTCCAAGATATTTACAAGCTTTTTTTTGTCCCGTTTCCCTATTTTGGTTCAGTATTTTGTAATATAATCTTTAAGTTATTAAATTATTTAAGAATATTTACTTATAGGACCCCCGTTACAACAATAATCATTAGCAAATACTGACAGAACTACAACGATAGCCGGGTGGACATGCATTTATACATCCATGATAAACTTCTTTCGATTGCATGTCTATCTTCCGCAGGGAAATTAAATTTTTTTTTTTTTTTTTTTTCCTTTTTTTTCCTTTTCTTTTCCAATTGAACACTGTAAAGGGACGGAATATTTCCATCCGTCCGCTATAAAATTTTTATTAAATACATAGTTCTTTAGTAAAAAGTAGAAAAAAATGAGTGTTTTAAAGTTTTAAGTTTAAAAAATTAAGGTTTATGAATAAAATTATATTTCTAGGTGTGAAGAGAAGAAGGGATATTTTTATCATGTCATGGTATTCTTTTAATTTTTGTTGAATTGATATTTTTTTTAAATTCTTTCAAAAAGATAAAATCTTTAAACTTCCATTCCTACATGGACGACACGCTCCTTAAGCATCAAGTGCAGAATTAAATCTATTCCTCCATTCCCACCAATCCTTTATAAACAAAACTTAAACACATAACTAATTCATCATCATAGTACCACTTTAAATTAAAATAAATATATAATAAAGCTGAATCCTTCATTTTATGCAAAAAACGTCTCTTTAGTTGACCCGAATGATATACATATATATCTAGTTACATTCTGCAATCGCTTTAGCAATTAAATAAGCTATCCGTTTCACATTATCTTATTTTAACTTTTTGTAGGCTATCATTAAAGATTATGGTGGGGGTCATTAAATATTTTATTTTTTTATTTCTAACGATATTTATGGGGGAAAATCTTCAATTATATCGATAACATAACTGTCTACTTTATTTTTTAATAATAAAACTTTTATTCCAGAATTATTAATTTCCAATCCTTCACCACAATCATAACCTTTATCATTAATGTTTCGACAACGCGCAGTTACCATAAATAATATTTTAAAAACGACAAATACACTTAAAAATAAAAGTTTATTAATTTTGAAAGAAGTAAGATGTGAGAAACCAAAGCTTCAATAAATATGGAATGGAGATGTCCTTTTAGCTTCTTCTAAAGTAATATTTTGTTTGAATTTTATTTAAAAATAATAAAATGATTTATTTTTAAAAACATTTTTTTTTTATTGAATTTAATGAAAATAGTTTGAATAAAAATATTAAATAAAAAATGATTCATTTTTATATTTAAATAATTTTAGAAAAATAATAATCACAAGTACAAAGTAACAAATTTTAGTAAACAAATTATCTAACCTATTTTTTGGCATACTTGATTCATGTTTTCTACATATCTAAAAAATCCGGACTTGGAAAAAATATGAAAATAATCCACATCAGAAATTAATGGTGTGCTTCGGGCTAGGCTCATTCCATAATAGTCCCATTCATCTTTCATCCAGTGAAATATTCCACAGCATGACCTGTACACAAAAACAAAACTAGCCAAAAAAACGCTGAATTTTACTTAATTCTAAAAATTTTTAATAAAAACAAATACACAAATGATTGTTTTATTTATTTAAAATTTTCAAAAATTAATTTCAAAAAATTTATTTCTTCTATATATTTTATTTTCTAACCATTATTCTTCCTCCTCCTCCTCTTCTCTTCTTCCTCTTCTTCCACATCCTTCTTCTTTCGCTCCATTTTCTTCAGGTTCATCCTCTTCTTCAATTCCAGGACTTTTAGGCTCTCCATCATTAAAAGGTCTAAATTCTAAAATTGTTGGGGGCGGTGGAACATTTGGAAAGCAGGGAAAGGCGTTTTTCTTTAAAAGGAAAATATTTTAAAATTAATTTTTAAAATTAATTTTCTACTTTATCATAAAGAGATTTTCTTTCATTAAAATTTCGGCGATCAATTTGGCGGTCATATTTGCTGAAAATGGCGACTTTTGGCTGAAAATAAATTTAAAATTTTTATTTTTTGGATAATTTTTGTAAATATTTGGCTTATAAAATTAACAAAAATTAATGAATAAATATTATTTCCATTTTTATCCAATTTAAAAGGGAATTTTTTAGGGAAAGATGTAATTTAGTACAGCGTTTTTTGGTTGTTTTTAAATTTTTTTCTTTAAATAACTCAAAATATTAATTAAAAAATTAATAATTAAATAATCGTGAATTCATTAAAATTAATTTTTTTTATTTAAAAATTATTTATTTTACAGGATATCGAGAATTTGCCGAATTTGGGTCCATTCCTTTGATTGCAATTTTTGTCTATTTATTTGACGTTGTCGTTCATTTAATTCTTTTAACTAAAAATAAATATTTTTTAAATTATTCTGTTCAATTTACATCATATTCTTGTGTTTGAAGTCTCTTTTCCAAATCATACTTTTCTGCTTCTAATTTACATATTCTATTATGCATTTCTTTTAATTTTGCCTTTTTTAAATTTTAATTAATTATTTATTATTTTATTTTTTTAAAACAAACTTTTAATTCAGATCCACCCAAAGAAGTTAAATCCCCCAATTGTTTCATAACTTGAGCAACAAAATTCTTTTTGGCTTCTTCTCTTTGATCTTTTGTCATTCCCATTTCCTTTAAATTAATTTCTCTATCAAAATTTAAATAAAATTTTTAAGACGTGTAAAATTGAAAATCTCCCATATTTTAGACAGAATATTTAGAAAAAATATTTACTCAACTACATATTGCTTTCACATAATAACTGATTTTTATTTTTTTTTGGCATTTTGGAAAATTTCTTAATTATTTTTCGGTTCATTCTCTCCTTATCAATCCCTACTCTACCCCACAGATAAAATTACTGCTTAGCCTGTACAATATTGCCAAATTTCTCGCTTTGATCTTCTTTTTCTCCGGCAAAATAAAATTACGGCCTCCTGTCGCTAAAAAATATTTTTTTCAATAAACATTTCTAAATATCCCCCCAACGTGTTCCAACAGCAAAAGGCATTCCTCCCCCCATCATTTGTTGACGTTTTTTCTTTTCTTCTTCTTTTTGCTTACGTTGAGCTTCTAATTTGGCTTTACGTTCTTCCTAAAAAAATAATTTTAAGCTTAATTTTCCTTTTAATTTCCCCCTTTCACCTCTTCCGCTTTTCTTCTTTCCTCTTCTGCTTTTCGTCTCTCTTCTTGTTCTCTTTCTTCCTCTTCTCTTTGAAGACGCCTTTGTTCCTGTTTTTCTTTTAAAATTCTTAATTCTTCTTCTTCTCTCTCCCTTTCTAATCTTCGACGATCTTCATAATCTTGTAGTTTAGCAGCATCGTCTTCTTTTCCAACCGTTTTTTGGCCGCCTTTTTTAGTTAAAATTTTTTAAATTAATTTTTATATAAAGATATATTTATATTTACAAGCATAGCCTTTCCAGCTTCAGTCATATTTTCTTCTCCATCTTGTATGTCAATTCGTTCACGGCTTCTTTTTGCATGACTTTAAATGGTAATTTTACAAAATTAAGTGGCAAATTATTCTGACTAGAAATTTTTGTTAGTTTTACTTCCCCTATAATTCTCTAATATTTCTATAAAAATAAAAAAATCAGGCAAGTTCACAAAATTTCTTTCCTCCAAAAATTTAGAAGTTTTCGCTGGTAAGAAATTTTAAATAAATTTTTAATTTATTTACTCTTCTGTTGGTTTTGTAACTTGTTCAGCAACATATTCATCAACTTCAACTTCTTCCTCTTCACTACTTAAAAAATATTTTTATTCATATTTATTAATTGTTTAACTAACTATTCTTCTTCTGACATCGCCTTTTATATTTAAATTAAAAATAGTAAATAATTAAAAAATTTTGAAATAAATTTATTTAAAAAACTTAAAATTATTAAAAAATTAGTTAAATAATTTAAATAAATTCTCCTGTTTATTCGATTCCTCATAACTGGTTTTAAGTGGGAGATTAGGGTGATTTTGATGTCGGCTCTGAACAATTTTTATAAGATAAAATTTATTATGTATTAATAAAACAATTGATATAGAGAGAATTTTTTGTTTTAAATCTAAGGAAGAATAACTGTATGAATTACTAAATTGGAAACTCATTCTATCGTTAAAATTACAGTAATTTTCTGATTTTTTAAATAATTTTTTGGCAACATTTAAAGTTTAAACTTAACTTATTTGCTTTTAATGCGCAAAGGATTTTAGTGAAAAATAAAGAAAATGAGAAAGCTTTAGAACAGTAAAGTGATGTTAAACATGTTGATTTCCTCAATCCTCACAGATCCCCCAAATTCTTTCTCCTTCTTTTCATTTTTTAGCTGCTCGTTTTTCGAGTGGGTGGAAGGAATCGGCATTTGTTTACACAAAAAAGTAGCTTATACACAAATCCTCGCCTGATCTTCTGTATTTATTGATTTTATAGAAGAGATTTCTTTGATATTAGTACATAAAAATGTTAAGAAAATTTGTGTGGAATGTTGTTAAATAGATGGGGATATACTCAGTAGACATTAAAGTTTAGAGTAATGAATGGAATGTTAAAATTCAGAAAATTTTAAAGTTCGAAAATTTTAGGAAATAGTGTAAATCCGTTCGAAAAATGCCCCTTTCTACACAATAGCTTACTAAATCTTTACTCAAAACTTTTAAAAATTTAAGAGAAGTTTGTTAATACACCATGAGATATCTAAACAAGATGTGAGGTTATAATTGTGTCGTTAAGTCTAAAGTTTTATTTTGATTTTAAAGAAATCCTCATACAAAATAAATATACATCTCACCACGCTCACTTTCTAATAAATAAAGACACAAACAAAGATTTAAACGAAAAAATTATTGTAAATGTTTTGGCCTTCATGTCTTTATATATTTTCTGCACTATTTAGTCAGGTTTTTAATGAATTGTAAAAGAAATTCTAACATTGTTGATTTTGTTTTTATATCCTATATTAAATTACAATATTTACACACCCACATATTTTTTATTGTTAAGGATTGAAAAAAAAAGAAAAAATAATTGTTAAGGGAAGTTAAGAATGGTCCGCAAATCTCAGATCCGCAAAATTCGGATCCGCAAATGTTTATTAATCCATTAATTTTTAAATTCGGTTTAGGTCGGCATTGGGGAGATTGCTAAACTGGATGTAGTCAGTGATAATTTTATAGATCTTAACAATTAAACAAACACACACTAACGAATTTTTCAAAAATTTGATTTTTCTTAATTTAAAAATAATTTTTACAAAAAGAGTTTGGCGTTTTGTAATTTTTGTTTTAAGTTTCCGATTTTTTAAATTTTTTCACTTTTAATGTGGATTTCTTTTGTAATTTTTAGCACATAAAATATTTAACAGTTAAACAGGATATTAAATTAACTTCCTTATTTATGATTCGTTATTAATTTTTTATTTAAATAAATAAATTCGTGGGAAGGGCATTTTTAACAATAAAATTTTTCAGCTAAAACTTTTTAACAATCTTAAAAATTAATTGCATTTACCAATGCTTAATACCTCTAGTACTACAACTGCGAATGCCTCTTTGCCTACTATGCAAGGGCCAACCGAAAAGCTGAAATACCCATTGGTAACTTATTTAAAGAATATATTTAAATGATAGTTTTTGTGTAACACCATTTGGAACTATTTCAATCACCATGGCGCATAATGTAAATATTGAAATTAGTTTGGATCGTTCTATTCGTGTCGTTTGCTGGAATAAGTTTGCGGTATTTTTTTTTAATTTATTCGTTTACTTTGTGATGTGCTCAAATAACAGATCTCAAGTACTCATAAGGGCTCAAAGTCTGGGATTCTCCATCCATTTGGGCACATACTTCAGGAGGAAGATAAAGTGTTCTGTTACTTTTGTGAGTTTTTTTATGAGACAAGAATTATATTTTACCTCAAATTTTAACAGATCCTGGCAATGACAGTAATTTGGAGACGCCAACTAAAAGCGGCATTGGATTGCCAAAACCGAATACTGATACCAATTGGATTCGTTCAAACCTGAGTAACCATCCAAAAGTACCTGCGGATTTTATGGTTGGAAATATTGGTATGCCATTGATGAATGATAATGGATTGGTTAATACTCAAGAGGGATCTGTTGTGAATTTGGCGAAAATGGTTAGTATCTTTTAATTCTTTTTATGTTTCTAAATTTACTCGCTTTAAGGCAATTCTTGGTACTCAAGGCGTTCTTTTCTCAATGTCTCATCTGAAAGATGCTTTTCTTGTTTCGGCTGCTGCCGCTCGTGGCACTTCTGCTCTCTCTATGGATCGTATTCAATTCCCATCGTTGCGATATGATTATACTCTGCGCCAATTTTATGTCGACTCGCAAGTTTTTGGGTCCTATAATGATTCGGCTGAATATGTAAAAACGTTTAAACTTTTAAAATAAAAATGTTCAAAATTTCAGCTTCCAAAAGTTTATGCTTGCGATGATATTGTTCACCGTGCAAGATATGAGGAGAAAAGCGGCATGTTATTTAGTGTCAGTATTAATGGTGAGATTTTGAAATATTTCTTTAATAATTTCTGGATGAAACAGAAAATTACATTTAACTTCTAAAAACTTTTTAAAAAAATATTATTTTAAGGTTTTCTGATTCGTCAGAAGCTGGATGGTGATGTTGAAGTATTTTGTCGTCCTCGTCAAATTGTTTGTTCTCCAAGTCAGTCCACTATCCATCTTCGGGGGTCTAATGTTGAAATGGAAGTTCAGGTTTATAAAATAGAGGGATATTTTATAAAAGTTTTTCTTTTTAGAGTGATGAGAAAGCTTATGTTAAGTGTGGAGCTAAGCGAGTTCACGTTTCGCGTAGTGGAATGGTCGTTTCTGATGGGAATTGTACTACTTCGATGGACCATATTGGGTTTGTTTCTCTTAAATGATCATCTCAAACCTCGGACAACAAGGAAATGTTGTCTTAAAGTTTCCACAATTTTTAGCAAAAGAATTTTTTTATTACTTGTGGGAATGGTCATTTAACCCTTTCATATCACTTTATAATTTTTATTAAATTTTAATAATTTTTATTTATACAGGCGCATTGTGTCAGCTTCCTAACTTTCCAAATAAATAATTGCTTGAATGATTGCTGTGGGTATTTGGGTGCATTTTAAAAATAGCTCTTTTATCGTTTCAACTGTGTTTAACTTGAATAATTATTTTAAAAAACTTGTCTCACCAAAAAAAAATTATTTCTCTCTAAAAACTTGAAAAAATATTTTCCTCTCGTCCACAATATTTATTTGTTCATTGGTCTTATAATTAAATTATAATATACACCTATTTATTGTTTATTTTGTTTTGAAATCCTAACATGTTTACGTGTGTAAATTATGAATAAAATGATAATTATTATTTTTTGTATTGAAAAGTTTACAAAGAATTTAGGGGCCTTGAAGCTAGCTGGATAAAACAAATAATATAAATAGTTTTTCAGTGTCCTTAAAATAATTCACGGTCAAAAGTTCATTGGTCTTATAATTATTACATCAAGCTATGTATGTTTGGAATGTAATTTTTTAAGA
Source organism: Meloidogyne arenaria (assembly GCA_036172955.1). Lineage (NCBI taxonomy): Eukaryota > Metazoa > Nematoda > Chromadorea > Rhabditida > Meloidogynidae > Meloidogyne > Meloidogyne arenaria. Next base: position 6,133,534 of record JARQAB010000011.1, on the reverse strand, counting down.
ATTAGTTAAAGATATGTATATGTATGTAATTCCTCCAAAAATATTGCGCAATTTTTAAGCGCAATGGTTTTTTTATTTTTTTCAAGTCAATGGCTGTCAGTAAAAAAATGTTTTTTGTTTCTTTCTATCCGTTCTCACAATTGTTCTTTCCCTTTCGTTTCAACTGTGTTTTGCTCTTTGTTAGACTACTAAATAACTATTTTTGGATATAAAATGTTCTTTTATTTCCTTCTTCAATACTCAAAAGTTCCCTTTCTAAAATCGGCTGGCAGCAAGTTTTTTTTCGAGCGAACGTTCTTTTTTGTTGTGTTCTCTTTTTCTCTTTTTTTCATCAGCTTTAATGTTTGGCGCCGTGCTAGGCTGGGCCTTACTCCCACAGTGAGGGCCCTATCCCCCCCCCCCCCCCCTTTACTATTTTTTCAACGTACTATTTCTCTTCACACTCCCATCTTTTTATTTAATTTTTTATATTTTTTACTCATTTATTTTCTGTTTGCAAAAACATAAATACACAAACATGTAATACTAAAAGATAAAAAATGTTTTTTTGACAAACTTTTGGCCACACTTGTGAGGCATTTTTTCATCTTTTTTTTGTTTTTTATTCTTCCGTTTTTCGGAGTTGTAGCAAAATTTTTAGCTTTTTTATATTTAAATTATTTTTATTTTTTAAAAATAAAAAGGAAAAATATTATGATAATCATTTATGGATAACCAAACATCCAACAACAACAACATTAATAAAAATAATCAAATCCCTCCAATGAATAATTCTTCTTCATCCTCCGCTGTAACAGATACTTTAGAAGATGCCTACGAATATGTACGAGCACAAGGCGGGTTTTTATTTAATTTTAAATTTAAAAATTATTTTAAAAAATCAAGTCTATTAATTATTTTTGAATATTTTTCCTTTTACTTTTCTATTTCAACTTTTGTCTTTTTATAAGCACTGGAATCCTTAAGATTTAAAAATAGGTCTAAATATGATCTTAAATTTCCAACTTAAACGAGTGCCTTGATTTTATTGTTTAGTTAAATATTTTCCCCAAATTTGTCAAATAAAATAATATACTCTATTTAACCTTTAAATGACTAGGCTGGCAGTGCTAGGGGATATTTAGATGAAAGGAACTGTTTTTAGTTTATTCTATTTTTGTGATGAAAGATAAAAAGTCGAGAATTGAAGAGAAATTTTTGTTTAGAGATTGGAATCGGAAGAATTTTTGAGGGAAAAATTTTATATGGATATAATTTGTAGTTTTCAGAGATCTTAATTATCCTTTTTGACAAGTTGGGGTTTCCGGAAGTATTATTAAGTACTAACAAAGGATTTTAAAAAATTTCTTTTATTGAATTTTAAATTAAAAATTTTTTTATTAATAGATTTTAATAAGCTTTAATTTAAAATTATTACTGTTGGAATTATTATTTCCTCTCAATCTAGTCAATATTAAAGGTATTGTAATTATCAGTTTCTGGGCACTATTATGCTGTTTAAACTCCGAAAACTAAACAACACTAATGGATTTTTAAACCCATTTATCTACTTAAAAATAAATTACTAGATACATATTTTCAAAATATTTTTTATTGTTTTTTTGTTTAAAAAACTTCCCGCCCATAAAAACAAAAAAATGCTTTTTCATCCTTCTCACTTCCTTTTTTTTCTTCGGAGGTGAGAAAAAATAAATATTCATCATCTTCCTCCCATTTATTTTTCTTCCCAATTTTGCCTATTCATCAGTTTTAATTTCCCTTTTTTTAATTCTCGGGCATTTTAAATATTTTTGCACTTTCTAATTTCAAAATATTTTCTTTATTTTCATTATTTCCGAAAAAACTAAAAAAAAGTTTAGGTATTTAAATTATTATTGGATGTATTATCTCGTTCGTTTCTATTTCGACTCTTGAGTACTAAAATTTGAGACGTGAAAGTGGACAACGTTTAGCAACTTAATCTAGCATAAAACTTCCCGGGATATAATAATTATTTTTTCGTTGCAAGCAATTTTAAATGGGGTTGAAGCTTGCAACGAAAAAATAAAAGCGTAAAAGTGTTTGAAAAAGTTAGACAAAATTAGGCAAAAATATTATCTTTAAATTATTTGACCGGAAATCCGGAAAATTACTTAACTAAAGAAGAAGAGAGGCTGATGTAAAATTTATTGTTAGATTAAGCGGGTGTGGCTATTGAAATTCGGACGTGAAATTGCTGTTAATTAAATGAAGCTTTTAAATTTTAATTACTGCGAGTTAAGGCTAAAAATCTTTTAAAATATTTTTCAATTTTCTGCCAAATTTTTTTAAATTTTCTCTTGTTTCAACCCATCATTGATTTCTTCTTTTTTTAATGCCATTTGTGGGCTTTTGCTTTTCTCGGCCATCGGTCGGTTTGTGAAGGGAGGGAAGGGGGAAGTATAAGTCTATTTGTGTATGTATTTTATTTTTGTGGTTGGCTGTGACTGGTACGGGGGAAGAAATAAAAATGTAAAGTAAAGAATGACCAAGGCCGGAGAGCAACGAGAATTGCTGCTATTTCCCAACAAAAATGTTGAGGGGTTAAAAATAACAGAGAGAGGATATAAAAACATTTTATATTTTGTTTGTTGGCTTTGAAAAAAAAGAAAGATAACGAAAAATGAGAGAGAAAAATAAAAATTGTTTTTAAATGTGTACTTAGTTGGTCATTCTTTATTAAATAGTTTATTTATTTTGCGATTAAAAAATATTTTTTAAATAAAATTTTGGTGAATATTTTCTCCTATTTTTAAATACTCTTGAATATATTTTGGATCCTTTATTCTTTCAGCTTTTTTGTTTTTCTTATTCTTTTCCAACATTTTTATTTTTTATTTAAATTACAAAAATATTCAAAAAATCCTTCCTCATCTTCCAAATTATTTCACCTCTGTTTACTACCTTACAATTTTTCTCATCTACTCAATACAAATAAAACCTCTTCTAATATTTTTTGTTTGCTTAAATCTTTAAAAAATAATTTTTTGTAAAAAATTGTGGCCAATTCCATTTATAAAAATATTGATACTTTTGTATTTTGCAAAAGAAAATTAAATTTTTTAAATAATTAAAATTATTTCTTCTTCGACACAAAATTTTCCAATCCCCAAAAATTTTCTTTTTTTCTTCAAAACACTTGCCATAGAAAATAAAGATAATAATAAAAGCCTTTTCTTCTCTCCCTTCTCTTTTAGAGGTTCTCGTTGAAGGTCGTCTCGAGAGGCAAAAAAGAAGAAAAAAGGTTTTTGGGGAAGGACCTAAACAGAGAATTGAGAGTGACCTTCATAACAAAACACACAATCATTTGACCAAAAAGCTCCTCCTCTCCCTCCCTCCTCCTCTTTTTTTTAAATATCCTCCCTTCCTTCCATTATCCTTCCTTCTCCTTTCCCTTCCTTTTCTTCAATAATATCTTTTAAATCAGACTGTGCAATTTATTTTTGCCTTTTTTCTTTTTTTATTTTTGAATGATCACAACTATGTAAAGCTGCGCAAGTCTTTCCTTTCTTCTCTCCTTTTTTCTATCCATCCCCTCAATAATCATCTTTTTCCTTCCACACAAAAATTATCGAATTTTTGTATTTTATTTGTCCGAAGGATTTATTTTTAATGCATATTTTCTCTAATATTTTTGTAAATTTTGCTTAATTTGTTTTTAAAAATAAAAAAATTTTTTTATCATTTTTATTTGCAAGATTTTTCATGTAAAACTGATTTAAAATAAATTTTAGAAGAAATCTTAGACAATTAGTCCTTACATTTATCAACTTTAATTTGAATAAATTTAATAAAAATAGGTACATTAAAATTAAAAATATTTATCTATTCCACACTTAACATCCTTTATTTCTCAAATTCTTACATAAATTAGTCTAAAAATATACATACATATTAGAGATTATCAAGTATTAATTTTTAAAAACTTTAATATAAAATATTAAATTGTTGACATTTTAATTTTTAAAATTAAAATTAAATAATTTATTTAAATTTTCTAAAAAAATTTTTTTATTCTCAGCATTTTTAAAAATATTTTGTAATTTTTTTTTTAAATTATATTTAAAATTCAACACAATTTTCCCCTTCAAATGCCAAAAATCTTAATTTATTTTCTTTAATGGCTAAATTTTTAACAAAAACTGGTAATTAATTTAAGTAGAGATTTTGATTAATTAATTTAAATTAATTTTTAAAATAAGGGCTTCGATGTTAAATTTCTCTCTTTTGTAGGCATTTAAAGAAATAAGGATATTTCCTTTTAGGTACATTAAATACATATTTAGATTAAAATATTTTAATTTACCTTATTTGATTAATTAACATAAATAGGAAGAAATTATTTTTTTTAATTCTGGAATTTTATAGTTTAAAAAAGATAGTTTAATATGTTCAAAACCTTTATTATCCTTTAAATAGACTTATTTTTTAGAAAATAATTTAGAAAATAGTTTTTTAAACATTAAATTATTTTTTAATTTTCCATTTTAAATAAAATTTAATTTTCAGAAGAGTCAGGCTTTGGTGATCCCTTGATTAACAACGATAACTTCGATATTTTGGATTACATAAACGGCGGAAACGAGTAAGAATTATAGTATTCTTTAAATAAATTAAGGAAAGATACAGATTTTTAGGCTGGTTTAAAGTACTCAAAATATTTTAATTTCTATACAATTTTTTTACACTAATTCAAAAAACAATTTAAAATTGTTTACCCAATTAAAGGGTTATTCTAACATAATTATTATTTTAGAAATTTTAGAACACCAGAAGGAAGTCCAGTTAACGCCTTCTATAGTGTTGTAGTTCCAAACAATAATACAGTTGTTGGCAATTCTGGACATTTAAATTTTCTAAATCCTTCAACTACAGCAGCAGGGGAATTTGTTCAATCATTACAGCAACAAGAACAACAACAACAACAAAATAATCACCAATTTTCTAAAGAAATAAATTCAACAAATTCTCAAAATATTCATTTTCGACATCCTTCAATTTTGTTAGATTCTGTTCAATCTTCAATGATTTTTTATAATAATAATGGAGGAGGGGGAGGGGGAATTAATAATAATTCTACTAGACATTTAAATAATCAGCAGCAACAACAACATTATTTAAATAATCAAAGAAATATTGGGGGAAGAGTTGGGAATAATAATAATGGAGGGGGTCAAACACGTTTACCTGATAGCCCTCCAATTACTGATATTTCTGGTGGTGCAAGTTCTATTTCTCCAGGAAGTTCTGGTTTAGTTTTTCTTGTTAAATTTTCTTTTCTTGGCTTTAAAGCCGTTAATTTTTAAAAATACTATCCTTTAAAGATTTTTTATAAGAAATAATTTCGTAATTTTTATAATTAAAATATTAAGTTTATATTTTACCATTCAATAATTAAATAATCCCCCTTCATTTTCTAAAAAGGTGGTTGTTGCGACTCAGAAAGTCCTTTCTCCCCTGATCAGCGTTATCTACCAATAGCTCCACATATGAATAATGCAGCTAATATTTTATTACAACAACACCAACAATATCGTCAACACCTTCCCCAAAATTTTAATCGCCCTCAAACCCAAAGAAAACCTCCGGAGGATATTTTAATTGTTGACCAACTACACATGACAACAACAAACATTACAGATGTTTGTAGTGCAACTTCAGAAGTACATCATTTATCCCCACAATCTGAATTTCTGACACATTATTCGGCATCTTCTCAACATACACCTGGTTCACAACATTCTTCACAGGTGTTGCTTATATTATTTTTTAAAATTTTAAGACCTCTTATTTGTTAGTCATATATTAATTTAACTGAATTTAAAATTTATTTAATTTTGCTTGTGAGAATTTACTTTCCCATTATCAGTGCCTCCGTTTTAACTCACTTAATTTAGCCAAAACGTTCCTAATTATTAACAATATTAAGTAAACCACCTAATTAGTTAAACAATAATCGTAAATTACCTAATTTGGGTGCAGCCCAAGGGCGCAAAACCATAATTTGCTTCAAGATTTCCAAATCTTACCAAATTTAGTATTAAAGATTCCTCTCATCGAGCTAAAGAGATTGGTACGAAATTTGTTAAGGGCCAGAGATTTTCCAGCAAGTTATGCGCCGTTATGGCGGCACGCCTACTTGGGCGTGTCCCGTCTAATTTATAGCTTATTATCTTAATTTCAATTATGAGAACATTTTTTTATTTAATTCATCCTCTACCTTGTCCTTTTTCAAAATGTTTTTATCAAACTTCTTACAAAACTTTAAGTTTTTTTTAGATTTCCCCACCAGCAATTCCAAATTCATCTTCACGTAATGGCCAAATAATGATGAATAATAATAACAACAATAATAATAACAATTATTTATTACAACAACAACAACATTCTTTTTCTTCTTCAATGGATAATTTATGTATTATCGAAAATCAAAATTCAGCTTCGTCTTCTAATCGTTATATACAAGAACAACAACAACAACAGAACAATCGTGGAGGTGGACATAAAAGAAGAAGGATTTCGACTAATCAAAGGTGGGTTAACAAGAAGTTTTTTTAACTTAATTGAGTTAATTTTCTAATTAAATACTGAATATTCCTAATAAATAATATTCGGGACTACATTTGATCATTCGGAGTTTAGATAATTAGTTTCAATTAAAATTCAAAATAAATCTAAACAATTACTAATTTTAGTTCAAACGATTCAATGTTGTTGAGTAAAAGCAATAATTTACCTAATATAAAATGTGAATATGGAACTGTTAATAACCAACAACAGGTAAATAATTTTGAAATAATCTCCATTCAAAAATATTTTCAAAAATTTATTTGGAATTAAATATAAAAATATTCTTTTTTTTTAATTTCAAATAATTCTTACTAAAAAATTAGGAGCATCAACAACACCAAAATATTCTTCACCACCAACAACAACAACAAAGTTTTGAAGATTTGGAAGATAATAATTTTGGGGGAACACAGAGAACTATTAAAGTATTTTTTTATTAAAAGAAAATATTTTTTAATTTTTAAATTTAAAGTTTGAACCATTTTTGAGAGAATCTTGGGCTACTTTATTTGATATTAACCAGCAACCACTTCCAATTATGCCAAGTTTGTATATTGAAATTAATTTAAATATCAAGACTTCCTTTTTTGTAAATAAACATGAAAGAACGAATAATTTTAGAATTTTCTAGGAAATTTTTTGAAAATCTTCTGTAGGGTTGCCGGTCCGGTTCGAAAGATCGAGCCGGGCATCGAATTTTGGGCAGAAAAAGAATCGGTCGAGCCGGCCCGATAAAATAGAAGTCTAAAAAATGACTCAAACGTCGGCCGACTCGAAAACGTCAATCCTAAACTTCTGTATCCAAAAGTATGTAAAACCATCAAAAACCCCTTTCAACAATTTAAATATATTTTTCCATTTTTTCTAGTTGTTGTTGTAGCAGACAAAGGCTTTAATTTTAGCCCTTCAGATAATTGTTTTGTTAATCAAAAGAAAAATCATTTCCAAATAACCGTTAATATCGGGGTTAATCCAATGGCTAATGCTAATTCTCCCCAAATGGGAAATGGACAACAAACACTTCAACACCAATTTGCACCTCATTATGTGCGGACAGAATTACATGGACGTGTTGTTTTGTTACCTATTGTTGATAAAGTAATCAATTATTTTTTGATTCAATCAGAACTCCTAAAATACTCTTGTTGATTTAAGAATTTTTTTATTATGAGTTTTAAATAGAGGTTTAGGCACTACAGCCATTTTCTAAAATTTTTAAAAAACGTACCTGAAATAAAGTTGATATATTATTGGATTTATCTTATAGAGAGGTCGAACTCAAAATAATACCTTTTATTAAAAATTAATTACCTAAATATTTTTACAGAAATTCTATTTATCCTTTTGTGGTGTTAAAAGTGATATGCAAACTTATGAAATTCCAATAAAGCAATCACAAACTGACAGAAAACCAATTGATCATTTACCTGTTTGGTAAAATTTTTTAAAATTTTATAAAAATTATTTAATATTCTTACTTATCCCACAACTTCCTTTCACTTCCCCATTTCATCCATTCTACACTTTCACATATCCCAATTTTTAATTTGTCTCGGCTATTATTTGGGTTATCATAAAGACCAGTTTCATAAGTTAGAATATCTCTAATAATTCAATTATTTTATTTTAAAGTTTTACAATTGATGGAACTCAAGATTCAGTAAAGCAAACAGTTCCTCGTCTTCATTTCTCAGAGACAACAATGAATAATCACCGAAAAAATGGGAAACCTAATCCTGAACAAAAATTCTTTTTACTTGTTATGGTAAATTAAATAATTAAAAATTAAAAAAATTTTTTTCAGAAATTAAGTGTAGAAACAGCTATTGGAGATGAATCAAGGAAAGTACTTGTTCAATCATTTCATTCTGACAGAGTTATTGTTAGGGTAGGGTATTTTTGGAATTTTTATACAAATTTTAATTCAAAAATTCTTTCCAAACTAATTCTTTACTTTTATAGGCCTCCAATCCGGGCCAGTTCGAACAGCCGGAATCAGACCAATCATGGAAAAACCAAAACGGTGCTTTAACCTTCTCTGGACCTGTTTGTATTGGAAGTGATAAACCAATTGGGGATGCTCAATTAACTGTTCATGGAAATATTGCTGCAAGTGGACAAATCACTCGGCCATCAGATAAACGCTTAAAAGAAGATATTGAAGAGATAAGTACAGCTGAGGCAATGGGGAGAGTTGCACAAATGAGACTGGTTGAATTTGCTTATAAACCAGAAATAGCTGCACGTTGGGGACTTTCTGAAAGGGATAGACACAGAGTTGGGGTTATAGCACAAGAATTGGCAGAAGTATTGCCTGAGGCAGTTAAGGATAATGGAGACTTTTTGACTGTAGATGATACGAGAATATTTTATGATACTGTAGCTGCTGCTCAGGAACTTTATCGTTTGACTGGTGGGTTTTTAAATTAAGAACTTTTATCCGATGAAATTAGTATTGCACTTCCAATCGTTCTGGGGTGGTTCGGTATCTCTGCGTCGTAGTTTTCAATTTGTTTTGAGGATTGGGTTTGTTATAAGGTTCGGGGCACGACGGAAAAATATTAGGACTGAGTTAAAGTTAAGGATTCAAATTCATGTCCAACTATAATTATTAACACTCATCTTCATTTAATTAATCATTTCATTATCACCAATATCCCTAATTTTTTTAAAAATTATTTTTTATTATTCTTCCAGGCAATTTGGAATGTAAAATTGGCCAAGTTGAACGTATTTCTCATAAACTTGCTCAATATGCAAGGAAACGCCGCCAATTAGGTTCAATGGCTTCTGGATTGAGTGATTTCTCTTCTTTATTTCCTGGACAAAATTTTTCTTCAAAAAATCTCCAAAATAATTTTGAAGACAAAAGTCTTTCACAATCGAGAACTTCTTTAACTTCAGCAGCAACTGCTCCAGCTATTGCCTTTAGAGATGAAAATGAAGACGAAATTAAAGAAAGATCTTCAAAGAATAGATCAAGAAATAGTAAGTTTTGTAAAAAAATATTTAAAATTATTCTCCCAATTTTTTAGGCTCAAGAAATGCCGGAAAACGTGATAAAAAGTCATCTCTTCCACCACCCCCCTCTCCTCCTCGAAAACATCGTTGTCGTTCTCATTCTTCTGCTTCTGCTTATTGTGGAAGACAACAAGTTTATTGCCGAGGACAAGAAGCAGCTCTTTGCAATTCAAAATTTACTCAGGGAACTATTGTTACGTTGGTTGTAATTATGGCACTTTGGTAGGGATTTTAAAAGGCTTTCAGAAATTGTCCGTAAAAATTATTTTTAATTTTGTGGACAAATTTTGCAGATTTTTTCTTAAACTTTTAAGTTAATACTTTTCAGTTTGGTAACCATGTGTACTCTGTATGTCGTTGACTGGTATAATCGTACTTACTTATCCCCTCACTTTCATCATTACCACCCTTATATAGGAGAAGGAACAGAAAAACAACAAAAACACCAAAAACCTACAGATTCTCAACCAATTCCTTCAGATATTGATAGACCCCCTCCACCCGGCAAAATGAGGGGTCTTTTAGATTCTGATTGGATACCACCTTTACAATCAAATATTTTACCTATTTCTCTGCAATATTGCTCAACAAATTTTGATAAAAACAATCCTTTTATTTCTGGTAATTTTACTAATTTAACTACAAATTATCAGTATATAGATAGAAAAAACTCGTTCTCTTTTGAAAGGCTCCAACTAATGTCCCAATATTAGAATTCCGATATTTAATGATCCGTCCTCTAAATATGATTATCTTTTTCTTCAATTACTTCCATATTTAATGTTTAAGGGGGATGGTGGGTCCCTTTAACAATTAAGATGTAGTTTCTAAACATCGCCAGAGATTTATAAGATTTAATAAAGACAAACTCTTTCTCATTAGTTATTTCTTTTAGTCCCCCCTAATTAAAAGGATAATAATTTCACTATCAGAATTACTTTAAAATTCAAAAAATCCTCCCAAATTCTAAATATATTTTTTTCAATTAAAGGTCCAATAACAAAACCAAATTGTCAAAACAATTGTTGTCCAATTTCCAAAAATTCAGAGAATTCTGACAATAAATTAATAGATAAACAAATACAAGCATTACTACAAGTAATTAATTCAGAAAAAAAGTTTTTAAAATAAATTTTTAATTTTCAGAATAACAAAAACACATTACCAAACCTTAATTTCGAGAATGGCGTTAAAATAGAGATTCTAGATTTGGGAATTATTTTGGATAAAAATTATTGTTTATTACAACAAAATTGTCAAAATAATTCTAATAATTTATGTAGTACATTAAATAGTTGTAATTCAAGAATTGGACGTTATAATCTTTATATTCCAATTTCTTCTGATTTAACAACTTCTCCTCTCAGATTAAAAATAAAGTAAATTAATTTTAAATTTAAAATATTTTTTTGTTAATAATGTAAGAAGGAGTTGAGTAAAATAGAGATCAGGCCTTATAGTAAAGCAACCGAATCCACAATCAAAAAACAGCAAATGATTTGATAGACCTTTATCCTGAGTAGGGTTACCAAAATGGACCGACTCGGACCGAAAGATCGAGTCGGGCCTAAGATATTTGGCCGAAAAAGACTCGTACATACCCGACTCGAAAACAGCAACTCTAATCATGAGCATGCTCTCTGATTGCATGGGTTACCCTCACAACTTCTCGTTTTAGCCTTATCTGATAGGCTTATGTTAGTAAAAACTTCGCCAGATTTATTTAATAAAAAATATTTTTTTAATTTTTAGTTCAGCCGATCCTTCCCTTTTTGTTGAAAGTTGTGGTTCACTTTCTGGTTTTCGTTTTAAAGAATGTAATAATTATTTAAATAAAAACGATTTTAATCAAAATGAACAATTAATTGAAGAAGAAGAAGAATTAATTAATGAAGGGGGAGGAGGGAAAAATATAAAATCAAAACCTCGTTCACAAAAAGTTTTTTTAAATAAAAATTATTTTTAATTAATTATTTATAGATTGGAATTAATAATATTTTTGAAATTTCTGCTGGGTCATTTTTACAAAGTGCTTATAAGTAAATTGATTTTTTTATTTTAAAAATTAATTAGTTAACTAGAATTATTTAATGTTCAAATATAGCCAACAATTTTTGGATTTTTTAATTAATTTTAATTATTTTTTTCAATTTTTTTGACAAAAACAAATTATAAAAAAATTTTTTTTCTTCAAATTTAGATTTCGAATCGGTCATTCAACAGGACTTTGTAAAATGGAGGAAAAACAAAAAGGTCGAAGTTTCGATGAATTTAATTTAATTTTCTATAGAGAATGTATTGTCACAACAACAACTTCTACTACACTTTTTTAATTAAAATATTTTTAAAAGAATTAGAATTAATTTAAATTTAGGTATTTAGAATTTTCTTTTAAATTATTATTTTTTGTTTATAAAAAGAGGAAAAAAATTTACCGTATTTACTGAAATAGTACGGCCCCCTTTATTAGAACGGCCCCCTCAAATAGTACGGCCCTTTCGATGAGGGTTGAAAAATAGTACGGCCCCCTCAATTAGTACGGCCCCCTTATTAGTACGGCCCCCATTTAAAAAATAGACAAAATTTGATTTTTTAATCATAGTAATTATTCCTCGCAATATTTAACTAATTTATTGAATCTTAATATCTATTGGTATAGAAATTGGAGTGCTTAAGAGGATATCTGTGGATTAATGAAGATTTTGTTTGATTTGGAAGGATATTGATGGACTTGGAGTGATTTAAGTATGGATGAATTTAAAAGGATTAGTTGGAATCAAAGTGAATAACGAATAGTTTTTAGTACTAGAAAGTTGGATTGACAACCTTCTATCTAAAAAATTAAGGGCAACTCAAAACATGCTAGTATTTCAATCCATCTCTGTGCCTATTTTTTAAGATGACCCGAACCTTGGCTAAGATAAGATAAACTGGCAATGTCAAGAATATCATGTTTATATTATACGTTGAAGAATATGAAGTATTTAAGAGAGATATGAGGATATGAGAGGTTTTATATGAGGAAATGAGAGGCTTTTATATGAGGAAATGAGAGGCTTTTTTTTTTAAATTCTTGATATCCCCCATAATCCCTGATTATGGACATCACCATAATTTTTCTACTCTCTTAATACCTCGAAATTAAAAGACTCACTCAATCCAAATCATTGATCTCACAAATACGCTTGACCTGATGCACGCGCGGAAGTACTGATTTTAGGGTTCAGCTGATTTTAGGGTGAACCCTAACTGATTTAACGCTTGCCTCTCCACAAAACACGAGGTAGACAGATAAGCATGGCGCTTTACAAAACGCTCTACAAAATGCTTGATACAGATGTCATTATAGACGGGGTCTTAAATAATTTTTAAGTTCTGCTAATTTTATGTTTGGAACAAGCTTTTGATTTGGGATAATTTCCGAGCATACTAACTATAAAAAAATTTAAACACAAAAAAAGATTCAGATAATTTTAAAAAAGGGTTGAAAAATAGCGCGGCCCCCTCAATTAGAACGGCCCCCTCAAATAGTACGGCCCTTTGGAAGAGGGTTGAAAAATAGTACGGCCGGCCGTACTATTTCAGTAAATACGGTAATTTAATAAAAATTAATAATTTTCCCAAAATTTCTGTCAATTTAAAAACTCCAAATTTTCTCTTATAAAATTAACTGATAATTTCTAAAATTAATTTTAAAATAAATTAAATTTCCTCCTTTCCTCTTTTTATTTAATAATTACCACATATATTCAGTTATTTTTTAACTGAGTTTTAAAACAAAATCTGAAAAACATCGCCGAGTCTAATCAACCGAATGAATCTCCTCATTTAATTATTTTCAATTTTCCATTTTTGTATATTTTTAATTAAAAATGAGGACTTTCCCTCTTCTCTTTTTTTGAAAATATTTTTTCCCAAAATTTTTTTCAAAAAATCCAAAAATTCCCCAAAAATAAAATACTTTTTTTCTATTTATTTTTTAAATTCTTTTTTTTTGTGACCAGAAAATATATTATTTGATTTTAATTTTAAATAAAATGTCCCTTGTATTTAATAATTATTTAATTACCGAATGAATAATTCTGGTCACTAATCTTTTTTTTAAATAAATTTATTCTTTTTTAACCACAATAAATCGAAAATGAATCGAGCGAAACCCCAATTCCAAGATTTATTCGAGTGTGTTTTTTTCTTCTTTTTTTAATATTTTTTTCTTTATTTTAATTTTAACCTCATAATTATATATTTAAATTATTTATTCATTTTTTAATTAATTATTTCTTTTCTTTTTAATTATTTCTTTCCCCAATTTGGACTGGGTTTTCGCCTCTTCATTTACTTGATTTTTGCACTTAAATGCACAAATATATTTATAAAGATTGAAATTTGTTTTTAAAAATTATTTTAATTATTTTTAACGTTTTTAGTTATGTTCTTAATTTTTTTGTATTTTTTTGGTCAGTTTTTGTTTTAACCAAAAATTGTTATTCAAAATTATTTGTCAAATAAATTTCAATCTTTATATATTTTAATTTTTAAAAGGCCTGTCTGTTCATACATATAAATATTATTTTATTTTATTTTTCCTAATTATTTTTTTAAATATTTTTATTTTTTTATGTTCAAAAATTCTTCAAAAAAAATTATAAATTAACAAATATTTATCGATATTTTTTAAAATATATTTGAAAATGAACAAAGGATGTTTAAAAATTCAAAACCATCGAACTAGTAAATTCAAATTTTAAAAAATAATTTTTGAACATTAACCCAATTATTTTAAATTTCCCCAAAGAATTTTTAACATTTCGAGCAACTTTTTTTTAATTAAAATATTTTTTTTTTTAAATTTACGTGTATATTTAAATTTGCTTTTTTCCTTCCGTAAATATATAACCACAAATAAAAAATACTCCAACAATTAAATAATTATTTGATTTGCCGAATAAATTTAAAAAATTTATTTTGGACTTTATAAGAAAATAATTATTGTCAAAATTCCCAACTTTTTGTTGAATGAACACATAAAAAAATTAGGATTCCAACCATTTACTTAGGAAAACTTTTTCAAATTAACTTTTTAAAGTTATTAATTAACTTTATTGCCACACACTCCTGTTTATTCCCCGACTTCCATCTCCCATATTCCGATTTTTAAAATTTGACAGGTCCCCATCTCTGATATATTTCCAGACAATAGAATTTAATTGTCTAGAATTATTTATTAATTATAGAATCAATATATATGTAGATAGAATAATTGTAAAAAGACGTCGGATTTTAATCAATTATTTAAACTTTAATTCTGAATATTTAAAAAAATCTTTTTTAGTTTCTCCAAAACTTTTTAATTTTTAAAATTTATTTTTGTCTAGATAATTTAATTTAAATTTATTTTTATTTTAACTCCAAATTATTAAATTAAAATTTTTTTAATTAAAAATTAAAAAAATTTATTTAAAAAAACCCACGAGGAGTTGATTGATTTTTATAAAAAAATTCAATAATTTGATTTTTTTAAACATGGGGAGAGAATGTGGGGGGTATTCATTGTATAGGGAGGGAGGGGTAGAGAGGAAAAAAATTCCCCATCTCCCCTTCATTGAATAATTTTTTTTAGATTTTTGCTTGCCATCCCTTTTATTTAATTTAAATAAAATTTAAAAAACTTTAAAAATAAATTAAATTATAAAATAAAAATTAAATTAGGAAAAAATTAAATTTTAAAATATAGGGAAGGAGAGAGAGAGATATAGGGTTCTCCAGTTCCGTCCTCAGATTGGGTATATTTTTTGCGTATTTTTGCGTTAATTTCATCGAAAAAAACGCAAAACGCAACGCAAGGCCAAAATTTAACGCAAATAACGCAAAACGCAATGCGCTCACCCCTGATCCGGACTCCGAAAAAATCCGGCCGGATCCGGTCAGGTGCCGCTCACTAAAAATTATAATTCGGTTTTAGTGATTCAACAGTATATGGGTCAATCTCTTTTCCCATCTGATTTAAATAATAATACTTATACTTACAATTTAGTAAATTTAAATTTACATTTTTCTCCTTTTGTGTCCCTTAATGTATATGATATAACATATCCAGCCGTTACAGAACCTACAATAATAGGAAAGCTGCAATAACTAGGTCTAGTTGCTAAAGGCCCTTGAGCAAGGCTTTATATGTATAATAAAAAATTAAATGTTATTTTTTTATTTTTCGAATATTTTTTAAATTTTTTCAATTAATTTCATGGGACGCATAAATTCTCATGGGACGCATAAATCGTCATGGGACGCATAAAATTTTTATGGGACGCATAAATCGTCATGGGACGCATGAATCTCCATGGGACGCATAAACTAGACAAGAGCCAAAATTATTTGCCTTTTTAGTTAAGATGAGACCTTTTCTGTATCTTTTGTGTGATAGAAAAATTTGTTATGCCTGAAATTAAATGCCCTATCATTTAGAATTTTCTCTTATCAGAATTTATTATTTTAACAAAATCTTTTCTAACGCCCTTTACATTTATTAAAGTTAACAACCATCACCTCTAAACAAATCAAAAAATCATTTTATTATGCGCCTCTGGCGACTCCTTATTTATTTTACAATTTTAAATGCTTACTTTATTTGTGTTGAAACTTTAAAAGGTACTAGGGAATATTTGTTTTTAAAATTTTTTTAAATTTTAGTTGATGGCAAGTTTGAAAAACTGAAAATTGATAAAGTGAAACCAAAGGAATTGAAACTGGAAGCAGAAACTAAACGTATTTTTATTTTTATTTATTTGAGCAAACCACTAGCGCATTTGCGCAATTATAGTGGTGAAAAAAAATACAAATGAAGGTAATACAAATTAAAAAAAAAATCATACAAAATAAATTAAATGAAATCGGTAAAAAAAATGCTATGACTTTTATATGTTCTGTGATCACAGTTATAGTAAAATCCGTGATACTTCCATATCCACATAAAATAGAATTTTTGGTATATTTTTAGATAAAAAATCCGATAATTTATCTTGTCAGAACATAAAAATTACAATTTTAGCATTTCAAGATTAGAATGCCAAAAATGACTAAATGTTATCTGTTTATATTAATGTTGTGAATATTCTTTTAATTCCAAGTTATTAGGGATTAGGGATGGGTCTTCCATATTTTAAAATGTGGAGGAAGGAAGGCACAATGAAGAGTCCATGTAAAAACTACATAGAGATTTTTCCGAAATAAGAAATAAATTTTTTAATTTCCTAATCGGAATGGTAGTATCCCTAGAGAAAAACATGCCTTAATATTTATTTACAAAAAATTTCAGTTGAACCGGACGAGGATTTAAAACAGAGCACAAATCCAGACGAGAATTTGAATAAAACTTTTAAAAAAATTAAATCATTGTGTGCTCAGGTAAAAATAGACAAAAATCCAATGAAGGGAAAAGGAAAATGGAAAGGAAAAGGATTTAAAATGCCTAAAAAACTTAAAATTCCAAAATTAAATTTTATGTCGAAAGTTTTAAAAGTTATACCAAACGAGTATAAAATACAACTTGAAAAATGTTGTGGAAAAATAAATGATAATCCACAATCATTAGAAAATTGTAAAAGTATTTTTAATGAAGGAATGGAGAAAATAGAAAAGGATAAGACATTTTTAAAATATTCAGGAGAAGGAAAAAATAAAAAAAAGTTAACAAAAAAAGAAAAACCCCTGATGAAATTAATTGGAATTTTTAAAGAACTAAAAATTTATTATAACATTAAGGATACAAAAAGTCCAGGTAAAATATTTTTAGTATAATTCGTATTATATTATATATACGAGTATTTGTTGGCGGAACAATGTGTCTAACCAAATATCTATGGCTCCCGAAAACAAAGTTTGAAACCAAACTCCAAACTTGGCAAAGAAACTTATTTAAAAGGATGGGAAGAGTCAGAAATCGGAACTAGCCTATATAAACTTAAAGCGGAAATTAAAAAATTGGAGTCGGGATTCCGATCCGACATGTTGGGGAGTATTAGAAATTAAATAAACACAGTTTATACAAAAAATATATCTAGTCAAATCAAAAAAAATTTCGTTATATTTTTAAAAACTAAATTTAAAAAATTTTAATTTTCAAAGGAAATGTTCGCACAAAACGAGGAGCAGTAACTAAATATGTTGTTATCCCTTTGCTTGCTACAGCTGGAATAGTTTCTATTGTTATTGGTCTTTCTATTCTGTTACCTATAATAGTAACTCCAGGTTTTATAATTGGATTTGCTGGAGCAGCGTTTTTTGGAGGGATAGCCTGGCTTTGTTTGATAACTATTAGAAATTTGGCGAACAAGGAAAAAAATGTCAGTTTTGAAAAAGAAGGGCATTATTATCACTCAAAGGACAGTAAAGGAAATTTGGTTAAACATGAAGTAAAAAGAACTGTCAAACATAGACGTTCATATACTTCTGGACGTTCACATAGCCGTAGACGTTCAAATACCTATAAAGAAATTCGCAACTCTAAAAAAGTTAAAACTAGACGAGTTAAAACATATAGAAAACGAAGCGAAACAATTGTTGATTTTATTGAAGGGGAGGACGACTAAAAGGAAAGTACAAAGGAAGAAAACAATTGTATATATTATAAATCCACAAACTAAAAAACTCTTCCATTTTTAAACACCTCTCTACAATGGATATTTTTTACATTTGTGTAAAGTTTAGATTCTAAAATATATTTGATTCGACCCAATATCCACAAACAAGTTTTATCGAATTATAAAAACAATAAAGTAAGAATTAGGCAAAAGTAGTATTAAAAAGCTAAGTAGTATTCATTAACTTCTAAGCTTTTTAATACTAGCCAGATTTATTCCCGTTATCACATTTAGAATTAAAACTGTATCTATGTACATATACAAAATTAATGTTTTGACAGTCCCTTTTTTCTTGATTTTTAATTGTTTTATTTCCTTCTCGTTTTCAATATATTTCTTCCACCTTTCAACAAAAATTATTTTCCATAAGTTCAACAAAAACGCAAAAACTCCTATTAAAAAATTTTTAAAATTTAAATGTTTAGGGTATTGAATTGGGTTGGAGAAAATCAGTTAACCAAACAAAAAAGATGTTTATTTATTAAATACATATATTTTATTTTTCTAGTAATATTTAAAAATATCTATTTCTACCCGCAACGGGTAAACGCTAAACTAACATTGATTTAAGAAATTAAATTTTCAAAATTTTATTAGAGAATTAAATATTTTTTAAACTATTTGTAATTGGTTAGTTTAGCGATTTTTAAAAAAATTTTATTTTCAACCTCTATTTAAAATTATCATTTTAGAGAAATTAAAAGAAACAAAATTCTAAATAAAATTTAGATAATCTCTTAAAGAAACTTTATATATTTTTTAAATTTCTCTAAAAAATTTCTTTTAAAAAATACCTCAATTATATACCTATGTACATTTATATAAGCAGTGATTGATATTTGTGGCCAAGTGATAACGATTCTAGAAATGTGTTTTGTCCGTACTTGCAGAAAGAACATAAATGAAAATAAATAACCCATCATCGGGTTGGATGGTGGATCCAACCCGACATCATCGGGTTGGATTTATCCACAAATGTCAAAACTATTATACATATTATTCAATTTATATTATCAAAACTAAAAAAAACTTTTTTTAAAGTTACACATATTTTCTTTTGTAAATAAATATTTCATTTATTTAAACAAAAATATATTTAAAAACTACTACATAGCAGCTAAATGTATGATGGCTAGAAAATTTGTTTTTAAAATCGAGTTCATCCATTATTGGGAATATCGTTTAGGTCAGTCAAAACATATATTAAAAAGAGATGTATCTGGTATTAAGTATATCTATAAGTCAGCTATATCCTCGTTTAGACAAATGGATAAGAATCCTTTGTATCAAGTCTTCTTTCCTATTTAAAAGATGCGTACAGGGTGTTTCCATCGGTAAATGTCCAGTTGGCGGTCTACATGTCCGCAAAGAGAATCTGCTCTTTTCTTTCCTTTTCTTGCATTTTTTGCGTTGGGAGGAGTGCCCCGCTCGTTTTTCCTTTTTTGCCATTTTTCCTTCTCAATACAATATGTTCTCCTGTTCATACTTGCAAAATAAAAATAATACATATCTCTAATTTAAAAAATTATTTATTTAACAAATGATAGATTTTGGATTATAAAAATTACAATGATAAATTCTGAAATGTAGAATTATTGCTATCATATAGCAGCTTTCTATGGCTTTCTAATAAACCCAAAATAATAATCTAAAAAATTTCAAAATAACGTTGATTTTCGTGTTATCAGGATACCGATATTGAGTAAAGATATTGGCTCAGTTTTTATAGCCATCCTCCCCCTCATAGTTTTTATTATCAACCCTATATTTTAAATAAATCTATTTGATTATCCAAAATTATCATTTATAAAATAAATTTTTTTTCTAATTAGAGGTATTTTTATTTTGCAAGTATGAACAGAAGAACATATTGTATTGAGAAGGAAAAATGGCAGAAAAGGAAAAATGAGCGGGGCACTCCTCCCAACGCAAAAAATGCAAAAAAAGGAAAGAAAAGAGCAGATTCTCTTTGCGGACATGTAGACCGCCAACTGGACATTTACCGTTTACATCCATATAACTTTTTAATGTTGAAAGCAAATCTTAATCAACTTTATATCATTCGAAAGATAATATTTAATCTATAATAGAAAATAATCAACTAAAATTTCTGTTCTTTACAAGTTTTGAATTAACGCCTCTCCAATTAAGACTCCCCCCCCCCTCTGTTATATATTTTTTAAATTTTTTATTAAATTAAAATAAATATTTTTAATTGATTTCTTTGATGTTAAAAGTGCAAGTCAATAAATCACAACCGCATGCCAGGCTATATCATTTGACTTTTTTTAAATTTCCTTTTTATAAATTCTAAAATAAATATTTCAAAATAAATTTTAAATTAAAAATATATTCCAAAGAAAATATTTTATTCAAAAAAATTCTAAAAATTATTACCGTGTTTTCTCAAATAAAACTGCCCCTCCCATTAGTACTGCCCGTTAGAGGATTGTTGAAAAATCTTACTGCTGGAAGAACTATTTGAGAAAATATGGTAAATTAAAGAAATCTAAGTTCCGTTCAAATAACAAATTTAAAACTTTTTGATATTTAATAAAAAATTAAATTATGTAAAAGTTTCTCAGAATTTTATAGTATATATTATAAATTTAAAATTTAATTGGCAAGTAGAACAGTTTTCTCATCTTTGTCCTCAATTTAACAATTAGTAAATTTCAAAATATATTCCCCCCCCCCCCCATTGCAGTATCCGGATGGCCTGAAGAAAAATGTTTGAGCGAGGGGATCTGAAACGAAAAACAAACAGTAAATCTGTTATCCTATTTAAAATTTTAAAATAGGTAGGTATTAGGGGGTATATATTAGAGCCCGGACAGAGGGCTCGGTCGATATTTTTTCGATAAATACCGAAAAATACCGAATATCGAAAAATATCGAAAAAGCCAAAATTTTCTCGGTCGATATTTTTTCGATAAATATCGAAAAATATCGAAACCGAAAAATATCGAAAAAAAAGAGTCGATATTTTTCGATTTTTCCAAAAAAATTTTAAATGTTAAAATTTTGAGATTAAGATTGATTATATGAGAAATTGATATCAGCGGATTGATATCAGCGGACATCAATGGATTGAGAGGATATCAGTAGATATAGAGGTATATCAGTAGATATGTATAGAGGTGGATTTTAAGGAGATATTGGAGGATTATGATGTATAACATATTAAGAGATTTAAAGGGAATAAGAAGGATAATGTGGAGTTTGGGGTAGGAGGGATATCATGGGATTTTGTTGGATTAAGAGGGATAAAGTGGAATCTTGGAATATGGAGATATTCCTACAAATTAGGGTTCAACATTTACGGTCATGTGGCTGTTTTCACGGTTACGGTGGTTGCCAATTTTCTTCCATTTTTTGCGCCGCAGGCGAAAATTTTGAGAATTTTGGAGGTCCTTAAGCCAGATTTCTTCCATTTTTTGCGCCGCAGGCGAAAATTTTTATTTAAGTTTAATTGATCATGAACCTAGAACTCTTAATTTTATGCGCCGCAGGCGAAAATTTTGCAAAATTCATGACTAAATTAAAATTTTTAATGCTCTTTCAAGCTTAAAATATTAAAAAAATAAATTTAAAAATCTAAAATGAAAATCAAAGTTTAAAGGCATTTATTTTTGAAAAGAAAAATTTTTTAGGCCTTATTTCCAATCCTAGACTCGAACCCACCCCAAGAAAATAGCGAGCCAGTCGCCTTACACACTCAACCACCGACCAACATAATGAAAAATTAAAGAAATTATAAATATTTTTTTCCCTTTTCCTTCTTTCTCTTTCTATAAATTTATTTTAAAAAATCGGGTAAGGCTAAGTTTTCGGGTATAAATTTCGGGTTTTAACCAATTTCGGGTCACGGGTTTCGGGTTGGAAAAAATATCGGGTACGGGTTTCGGGTTTCGGGTTGGAAAATTTTCAATTCGGGTATCGGGTTTCGGGTACAAAAAAGGCCGGGTTTCGGGTATCGGGTTTCGGGCGGCAACCCTGGTTGGCAGTATTCTTCCATTTACAGTGTCTTAAGCAAAAATTATTTGAATTATTGATCCAAAGAACAATAAGCCAGGAAGCTTCCTTTTTCTGCGCCGCAGGCGAAAATTTTGAGAATTTTGGGGGACCCGGCTGCATAATTTCTTCCATTTTTAGCGCCGCAGGCAAAAATTTTGAGAATTTTGGAAGACCAAGAAGCTATATTTCTTCCATTTTTGTCCTTTTTGCCCCAAAAATTCAAATATTTGTAAAGAATGGCGTTCGATATTTTTTTCGATTTTTTGTAATTTGGTCGGTCGATTGTTTCGATTTTTAAATTTTTTCGGTCGATTTTAAAATTTTATTTAAATTTTTTAAATTTTATGTCAAATTTAGTATGGGGGAGCAGGAGAATTTATTTGAATTAAATTTTTTAAATTTTATGTCAAATTTAGTTGAATTAAATTTTTTAAATTTTATGTCAAATTTAGTATGGGGGAGCAGGAGAATTTATTTGAATTAAATTAAATTTGAAGAATCAATACAAAAATTAAGTCAACACAATTTTTATTTTTACTTTTACAAAAATTAAATAAATTAAAGAATGAATGGTGGAGAGAAGACAATAAGGGAGGGGATGGAAGCTTTTATAAGCACTGAGAAAAAAGGGGAAACAAACGAAATACATAAACGACAAAAGGGTACATTTAAAAAAAGGTCAAATTTATTTAAGTCCATACGACATCCCTCCCATTCAGATGCGACGTCCCTTGGAGCATTTTGTAAAGTTTTTACGAAAGGCGTCTGGTGGCGGGTGAATTCGATCATGGTTCTTCAGCGTCGCCAAGACACTGAGGACCGTCCCTGCTTATATGGATGAGTTCTGACTGGCGAACGATAATTTGAAGACCCCGGTCGATGTTGTCTGCGCCGAATTGGTGATCGAGGGTCAGTAGGGCGGCGGCGGTCACCAAGACTTCCACGCTCCCCTCGCCTGATTGGTGTCTCACTTGCTGGCCTAACAACTACAATTCTCGAATGGATCCTCTTCCTTCCTTCTTCTTTTTCTCCTGGAAAACTTCCCACACTATAAATCCACGCTAGCATGGCTTTCACACCATGTTCCGTCATCAAACCATTTTTGTTAATTCGGTGGCCGGCAAAAGATTCTCCGTATCGAAATACTTCTCCTAGACTTCTTCCGTTCTCTCCTACTAAACCTAGCTTTATGTTTGTTCCGGCTAAAAGTGGAGGCATTAATCTAATTAATTCTTCGTATTCTTCTTTTTTCGAATGAATATATGGCGGAATTGCCCAAAGAATTTGTAAGTGAGTGTAGGGAGAACAAATTTCACGGATTCGATTAAAATTTTCTTGAATTGTTTCCAAATTAACATTTTGAATTAAAGCATCTCTTCCAATAACAATTAATAATCCTTTAACTTTGCTTGAAAGAATAACAGAAGAAATGGCCCGAATAATTCCACTTAAACCTTCTTCTTCATTAGTTAAAGCTTTAATATTTGTCATTTCTTTTGTGAGCTGAACCGCAGATGAGTCACCAAGAATCACCCGAGGCAAAGTAATAAGTTGTTTTCGGTGGATTACTTTTGCTCGAATTTCTTCTAAAATCCAATTTGACAGTGTGAACAGATCGCACCAAGCTTTCTGCTCAACTTGCTGTTGAGTAGTAAAAGGCATTATTGGGAGTTTGATGTGGATAGGAGAAAATTCACTTTGTTGTAATAATTGGAAGGAATGATTACAATTTCGAATCCAGGCTTCTAATGACATTTTTAAATCTTCTTCTATCGGAAAAATGTCTTTGGGTATTAAATCACCTTTCCCTCCAATAAACATAATAAACTCTTCTTTTGGCTCGCCTTCAATAATTGTTTGTGTCAAACGACGTGCTGCAGTAGAAGAAGAAAATTGGCGGAGAATAAAAGTTGTCAACAAAGCTTGTAAAGGAGTCTTTGCTATTTTTGTGCCGAGAGTTGTCTGACGACCAAGAACAGGGTCTAATTCAGAGATTTCTAATGGAGAACATTCTTCATGCCCTTCTCCTTGACATGCTTTTGTCCAGTCAATTATGCTTGAGTCCTCCTCCTCCTCATCTAAAAAATTTGTCGTCTCTGACAATTTTAAATTAAAGTTTTTAAATTTTTCAGTTTTTTCTTTTTCATTTAAAATAAACAACGTTGCAAACAAATGTTTAAAGGGTGCTTTCTTTTTTGGGAGTATAGAAATGTCAGGAATTCCAGGTGTTGGGATTTTAATCAATCTTTCTAAAGGAACAGTTATTTGGTCAGCATCAGGTTTATCTATTGGGATTAACACAGCAGAACTTTCAGTTACTTCCAAAATTTTAAAAGGTCCAAAGTGATTCCATCCTAATTTTTTATTTGTCAATTTCTTAGCTTCTGAAGGATAGATTACCATTACTCTTTCTCCTATAATAAATTTTTTCTCAGTCACGCACGGTCTTTTATCAAAATCAATTTTTTGTCTTTCTTGCGCAATTTTTGTATTTTCTCGCGCTTCGCCAATTATATTTGCCAAATTTTCTCTAAACAATTGAAGATAAGTCTCTTCATCAACAGTATATCTAGGGTCAACGCCGAGTGAAATGTTTTTATCCGTAGGGAAATTTATTGTTCTCCCGAACATTAGAGTGTAAGGCGAGAATCCAGTCGTTTCTGAGGGAGTGGCATTTATTGCAAAAACAACATAAGGAAGTCTTATATCCCAATCCCATTCTGATGGAGTTGTCCTTTTTAACAGTCTAATTATTGTATGGTTCATCCTCTCAACTAGACCATTTGCTTGTGGATCATATCCTCTAGTTGTGCTAACTTCAGTTTTCAAAATTTTTGTTATGTTTTCAAGGGTTGAATTGACGAACTCCTTCCCTCTGTCTGAGTGAATTCTTTTTGGAGCCCCATAAATTAAAATAAAATTTTCGACAAAAGCTCTAGCGATTGTTTCAGCCATTTTATTTGGAATTGGTTCAGCCACAGTCCATTTAGAGAAATGGTCAACACAAACAAGTATGTATCGATTTTTTGCTCTACTGCGTCCTATTTCCAAAACATCAAGACAGACTAATTCCAAAGGTTCACTAGTTTTTACAGTTTTTAAGCCTGGTTGATTTGATCTAGGCTCTCGCGTATAAGCACAAATACGACACTTTGCAACAGTATGCGAACAATCAGCTCTCATATTATTCCAAAAATATTTTTCTGCTAACTGCATGTAAATTTTTTTGGCACTCAAATGACCTGCACAAACACCAGAATGTCTTTCTTCAATTAGTTTTTGTCGGAATTTTCTCGGAACAAAAAGATGTAAATTCCCCGTATTTTGGTCGCAACGGAAAAGTAATCCTTCAATTAGAGTGTAGAAAGGAGCGTAAGCTAACGTTTGCTGTTTTTCTCTGGGATCATCGGGTAAGATTCTCTCTTTGAAAAATTGAACAAGCGCTCGCATTTCGCTTTCTTCAGTCGCCTCTACCCATTCTTCTCTATTTACAAAACTTTCTTTTTCCGGTTCCTTCTGCGTTATCATTCCTACTTTAATTTGGTCCATTGCTTCTGGTGTTTCCGGAAAATTTCTGGAAAGGACATCTGCCACAATGTTATTTTTCCCAGGGTTATACTCAAGTAGTAAAATAAATTTTGATTGGAGTTCCATAATCCATCTATCTACTCGAAGATTTCCTGTTTCGCCTTTCTTCTTAAACATTGGGACTAAAGCTCGATGGTCTGTCAAAACTCTTGTAGGAATCATAGTTATAAATTGAGCAAATTTATTTGCGCCGAATTTTACTGCTAATGCTTCTAGCTCTGTTGGTGCATATTTTCTTTCTGCCTGGTTACATTGGCGCGAAGCAAAGTAAAGCGGCCTTATTTTTCCTTCTAAAGTTGGTTGACAAAGGACTGCTGCAATCCCTAATTTACTCGCATCTGTCATAATTATAAACATTCTTTTCGGATCTTTTTGTGCGGCATCAAAATCTGGAAAATACAGCACAACATTTTCTGCTATTTTCTTTTTGAGTGTTTCAAACGCTTCTTTTTCCTCTTCACCTATTTTTATTTTATTGTCTTTTTTCAAAAGTCGGAATAATGGAGCTGCTATCTTCCCAAATTCATAAATAAATTTCCTATAATATGTCATGAATCCTAGGAATGATTGTAGCTTCTTTTGAGTTGTTGGGATTGGAAATTCAAGAATAGGTTTTACTCTATCAATGTCTTTTTTAATTCCCTCTTGTGTAAGTATGTGGCCGAGAAAAGGTAGTTCCTTCGCAAGAAAACAACATTTCTTTATTTTCAATTTTAAACCAGCTTCTCTAATTCTTTCAAAAATTATTTTCAAATGACTTATATGTTCTTCAAAAGAATTACTCGCTACAAGAATATCATCGATGTAGACAAAGACAAATTGATTTAAAATTCCCTCGAAAAGTCTATTCATGAAACGTTGAAATGTTGCAACAGCGTTTGTCATACCGAATGGCATTACTAAAAATTCGTAAAGGCCTTTTTCTGTAGCAAATGCTGACTTTTCGATAGAATCCGGATCCATCCTAATTTGCCAATAACCAGTCATAAAATCCATAGTACTGAAGACTTTCTTATTTCCCAACATCATGAGTGTGTTATCAATGTTTGGAAGCGGAAAAGCATCTTTTACTGTAACGGAGTTTAGACCTCGATAATCGACACAAAATCGAACAGTTCCATCTTTTTTGGGTACTAAGACAATTGGGCTAGCCCATGGAGACCAAGAATTTCGTATGATCCCTCTAGCTAAATAATCTTGAATCATTGCAGCGACCTTTTCTCTTAAAGCGTAAGGCATCGGACGAGCACGCATTTTTATTGGCTCTGCATCACTAGTTTCAACGTGGTGTGTTACAACATCGGTTTGAGTTAGTTCTTCATCATTTAAAGCAAAAATGTCAGAATAAACACCGATAGCTTCCTCTAATTTCCGAATACTTTCTCCATCTTTAGACTTTATCGCTTGTTTTGCTTCCTGTTCTATTTGATTTTGCCTATCGTGTATTTCGTTACTAGTCAAATTTAAGGCGCGAACAAACGCAGTATTCCCCAGTTTGAGCGTATTTTCAGCCTCAATTACTTCTTTTACAACTTCTAATTTTCCAATACCTTCACCTTTATTTAATTCCAAAGGGATAGACAATTTGTTAGTAATTGGGACTGTCGAAGTAGCCTGCGCAGATGAAATAACTCCTGGTTCGATGTGAAATTCAGAGTTTTCTTTTTCACTACTCGAAAGAATTGCTTCTTTTCCAGTCAAATATTTTCCATTTATTTCAACTGGCACTAATGTTGTGGATCTGGGAGCTAAGACAGTTTTAAAAACAGCTGTAACTTGAGTCATTTCCTCTTCAGTTTCATCCAAATGTTCAAAATCAATTTTGGTTAAATTTGACTCATCAAACATTTTAAATCCTAAGGCTCCTAAAGCATTAGTTCCTACAATGACATTTGATCCGAAAGGGGCCGTCGAAACATGAAGACTAATATCTACAGGCAATGTATTTTGACGATTTGCAGGCAGACTAACAACTCCATATGAACGTATCGATTGGCCATTAATGTCTACAATGTGCATTGAATCTCGACAAAAATTTTCTTTAGTTAAAGTGACTTTTTCCTCTTTTAAAATTTTTGCAAGAAATTCAGCAGAAATTAAAGAAACTTGTGCGCCGCCATCTGCTATTGCTGTTGCCTTTTGCCCATTAAAGAAAATATCAAAATTAACAAGTTTGCCCACTTTTGGTGGCATCAATTTTGTACTTTCCTCCTCTCTTTTCTCTTGAATACTATTAATCCATCTCATTATTTCCTTATGCGCGTTTTCTTTTTCGCTAGCAACTTTTCCTTTTTCAATTTCTTCGCTAACAATTTCATTTAAACGCACACATTGAGCCGTTCTTCTTTGATTGTTATTTGGGGTATTTGCTCTGTTTTGGTAATTACTGTTCGAATTATTTCCAAAATAATTTCGATTTTGATTCGAAGTGTTATGGGTTATTGCCAAGTACTTATTTTGTCGATTTGGACCCTGAGTGTCTCCAGAATTTCGCCAATTGCTTGCTTGATTGCTAGTACCAGGGTTTCTTTCGCGACAATAAGTTGCAATATGTCCCTGTCTTCCACAAATATAGCAATTTCGATTTTCTTGCCATTGAAGGGCTGCTCTAACATTCTGATTTTCAATAGGCTGCTGAATTCTTAAAGTGCGATTTTGATCATTGCGGTAGTAATTTTGGCTTTGTCTTTCAAACGTTTGGTGCGTATTGTTTGGCCTATGCTTTATCATGTTTTTAGCAGCTTCAGCTCTTGCGGCTAATGCAATAAAAGAATCGTAAGACATGTTTGGAGTACGTGACAATTCTAAAGACAAAGCAATCTCAGGACAATCTAAAGCTCTCAAAAAGTGTTTGATGGCATAATCATCAATTAAATATTGATTTAAGCCTGGATAAGCACGACGGACAACACCATAAACACGTTCGGACAGTTGATCAATATTCTCGCCTTGACGACGTTTCAACCCAGTAAAAAGTTGATCGAAAGCCTGCGCTTCCCTAGCGTCTAAATTCTCCAGAATTGCAATCATTTTTCTCTTTACAAACGCGTATAAACTTTGCGAGCCAAATGAATTTATCTCTTCGCTATCAAGCGCAGCGTTTAAGGCTCTTTCTGCTTTTCCTTCAACTTTTGACTGCAGTGCGCGTATTCTCTGCGCGTCTGTCCACTCTTCAGTTCCTAGATCAAATCTCCTAAAGAATGCTCTAATCTTATCAGAACCTTCTCTACCATCAATATCAGGAATTTTATCTAAAATCAATGCAGCTTCCAAACGATTAAACGTGCTAAACTGCTGTAAAGGACCGCGAACTAAATCTACTTGCTGATTAGGTACTCTTACAAATGTTTCTCCGCGGATAAACTGATTTTCTGCTGTATACCCCTGATTTTGAGTTTCAAACTGGTGGGGAGTCTTTTGAAAATTCGTGCTTTGCCCGCAGCGTTGTTTAAAATTTTGGTTTTTCCTGTTTTTATTATTTTCCATATTTTGATTATTCCCACCTTTTCCAGCATCAGATTCAGCAATCAATTCATTTTGATCCACATCGTCCAAAACAACATCTTCACCTTCCAAAAGATCGTCTTCATTTCGAAAATCTACAAAATTTTCAGAATGTTTATTTTGATTGTTTCTGTTTAGTCCAGCCGAATCTAGGACATTCCCGTTTTCAAAATAGGAATGGTCCTGTAAATCTTCAGCCCTATGAGTCGGTTCCGAGCACAAGCTTTTACTTTTCGATTTAGCTTGGGCGTTCCTCCCGTTTTGTCTATCCTTATTTATAAAATCCATAGCCTCCAAGTTGACCTCTATTCCATCCTCTAATAGCTGTCTAATCCTACGTCTAGTCAACATTCCTTGATGATCAGTTCCACTATTCATCTTTAATCAACTATGCCAAATAGTCAAAAAGAAAAATATTTCCAAAGTTTTCTACCACAAAGGTATTTTTCAATTACCACAAAGATAATTTGTTTATCGATTGCTTACTTAGGACCGCCAAGGTCTTTTCAATCTTTTCTCACAAAAATTTTGTTTTGGCGTTGTTTTTCCTCAACTTGCCGTATGGGAGTAGATTTAATTGAAATTTCAAACCGCAAAGGTTTTTGAATCAAGTTGGGGGTATTTTAATCAAAAGACGATGTATAAACCACAAAGGTTTTTTAAAAACAAAAATCCAAGGAAAATGTCTTGTGATTCGGCTGTCTTTTTAAAAAATTAACACTCACCCTCTTCCAGGAGCGCCATGTCAAATTTAGTATGGGGGAGCAGGAGAATTTATTTGAATTAAATTAAATTTGAAGAATCAATACAAAAATTAAGTCAACACAATTTTTATTTTTACTTTTACAAAAATTAAATAAATTAAAGAATGAATGGTGGAGAGAAGACAATAAGGGAGGGGATGGAAGCTTTTATAAGCACTGAGAAAAAAGGGGAAACAAACGAAATACATAAACGACAAAAGGGTACATTTAAAAAAAGGTCAAATTTATTTAAGTCCATACGACAGTATTTTTTCGATAAATATCGAAAAATACCGAATATCGAAAAATATCGAAAAAGACAAAATTTTCTCGGTCGATATTTTTTCGATAATATCGAAAAATATATATCGAAAAATACCGAAAAATATCGAAAAAATATCGTATCGGTCCGGGCTCTAGTATATATTTCTTCTTTGAATAAAAAACATTTACGTCCATTTAGGATATTTTAAAAATTCAAAAAATTATTTTTACTAAATTTATTTATTAATATTATGCGCCATTGGCGTTTATTTATTTATTTTATAATTTTAAATATTTACTTTATTTGTGTTGAAAATACAACAAAAGGTTTATTTATTTTAATATTTTTTAATTTATATTTTTCTCAAAATTTAGCTAAACCCTCAAAAGAATCAAAAACTTGGTTCAATTGGTTGGGCTTTAAAAATAAATCAAAAAATGAGGAATTAACAAGTAAATTTGATTAATTTTTTAAATTAATTTTAATGAAAACAAAAATATAATCTTTCGAAATTTAGAAAAATAAAAAATAGGTATTCAAGAATGGTAAAAATTTATTCCGCTATTAGGAAAAAAGGAAGGAATTGAAAATAGAAAGTTATAGGGAAATAAATGTAGGCAAAACAGAAGTAAAATGGCTTTCTCTAGATCATAAGACATGTTTGATCTTTTTCCTCTCTCTAGCGGTATATTGGACAGCACCCTTAAATTAAGGGGCCTTAATCTTTCAACATGACTTTGACTAGCAGAGAAGGTTAACTCTCAATAATAAATAAATCTGCAACGTTTTATCTCCCTAATAATTTCAATTTTTTGAGCACATTCAAAAAAATTGCTTATATTTACTAAATAAAAGGGTACTAAATCTACTTTAACAAATTTGTTTTTCAGAAGAGAAAATCCCTTTATTACCAAATCCAAAAAATCAAAATACTGAGGAAAACATAAATGAAGCTTTTACCAGTCTGTTAAGCTTGTGTAGTCAATTAAAAACAAAATCAAAAAAACAAAAATTTTTCAAAAAAGGAATTAAATTTTTTAAAAATTTAAAAAGAAAATTTATTTTAAAAATAATTAAAAATATTGGGAAAGAAGAGAAAGAAATTATTAAAAATTGTTGTGATCAATTAAACTTTAATGACCCAAATTCTTTTAAAAATTGTGAATCTATTGAAAATAAAATGGAGAAAAAATTGAGAAAAAATAAAATTTTTAATGAAATTTTAAAAGAAGAAAAATATTTAAAAATAAAAAGGGGGGAAAAAGGAAAGAAAAATAATAAAATAATGCCAGAAGGGCATAGTAGAACAAAACGTTCACTAAAAATTTTTAAGAAACCATCATTTAAAAAACCTTTAGCTTTGTTGAAGAAAGCAATTAGAAATTTTTTAAAACTTAAAGAATTAAAGAAAAAAATGAAAATGTCAAAAAAGAAAGGTTTTTAAATATTTTGTAGATATAATTTTAATTAGAGATTTTTAATTTGGAGACTAAAAAGAAAAACAATTAGAAACTCAATCCTTATCGAAAAATCTTAACATTTTTAGGTTTAACAACAAACCATCGAGAGAAAAGGGGAGCTATATTGGAGGGGATTTCAGGTGGTTTATTAATTTCAGCCGGATTGTTTTTTGGTTATTTGGCTATATTTTCTTTCCTTGCAACATTTACACCTATAAATATATTTGCCTTTGCTACTGGAATGTTTTTCTCAATGTTAACTTGGTTTTGTATACAAGCAGCTATTCCTTTATTGGAAGGATCTGATAATGGTTTTGATAGTAATATAGCAAGTTATTCAAGAGAAGAAAGTTATTATGAGGGAAGTGACAGCCAAGGAGGTTATCAAAAACATCACAATATTAGAGAATATACGAGAGCTGTTACTAAATAAATTTGGAAAATGAAGGAATTGGGAAGAAACAAAAGCTCCTTTTAAACAAAATAACCAGAAAATTCTGATCAAATAATTTGTTTTTTTCTCTAAACCCCTCTTTGATATTCCACTGGTAAAATAACAACCTCTTAAATATACAAACATATATATTTGAGTTAAAGATGGAACCTAAATTTCACCCTAAACCCACCTTTTGTACAAAATATCTATTCACTATAAAAATATTTTTAACTCTCAAAAAATTTCATTTAAAAATACACTCAACTAAAATTAGTAAATAAAAACATAGCTATATAATTTCTCTGAATACAGCAAAATATTGAAAATATTTATTCAAATTTTTCGTCATAAATAAATACACATTTAAAACATCTGAAATTATATAATTTAGAAAAAGGTAATCGATCAAACCAAAAAAACCCCAAAACCCAACGAAACCCTAATTTTAAAAAAATCAGCAAGTAGGTTAATATCTAGTATTTTAAAAAGATTTATTTACCCCCGTTTTATTGGAAAAAATCTGAATTTGTGAATTTAATTATATAATTTCATAAAAATAAAGTAAAAAAATATTTTTAAAAATAAATTTCAAAAAGAACAGGAATTAAAGCAGAATATTTTTTTAGGAATTTTTTTTATAATTTAGAAAGAGAACCCGTTTTATTGGGTTTAAATTGAATTTAGACAGAATATGAGCAACAACATTTTTAAAAGAATAAATTAAATTGAGAATATTTTTAAGGCATTAAATAATTTAATTCTCAATTTAACTCACAACAAAAATGAAAGAAGAAAAATAGAAGATTCTTACGCATCCATAAAACATTTCAACAAAACAATAATCATGGTTGTTGATTTTGTTTTTTCTCGTTGTCTTTGCTATGCTTACTTAAATGTATACTCAGGCCAAGTTCACTGACACAGACTTTACCACACCCAGGAATGGTGCAAGGAATGCGTGGTTGATCTAATATAATTTTAAATTATTAGAAATTAACTTGTTCACAAAATTTTTTAATTATTGAAAAAAAGTTTAAAAGTCAGAAAATGGTGTTTTCAAATACTCTCAACTATCGATTTAGGAACACAATATTCTGCAAAAATAAACATTCAAGATACCTATTTTTGTTCTGCCCCTCATTATAACTCTGTTCGACAAGCTAATAAAAACTAGAATAAACCCCAAATTTGGTAAATCTCATTTAAAATTTTTAACGCAATTTTGATTTTATTTAAATAAACAAAATTTACCAGGCTTTTGAAGTTTAGCTTTTGTTGCAGTTTGTGGAAACGACTGAGAAAAAAAGATTTGGTTGACCAAAATTTGTCGAGCTTCCAGAAACATCTTGTCCAACATTCTGCACAAAAGTTGTCGAGCTGCCAGCAAATTGTTGCACAACATTCGGCAGAAGATTTGTCGAGAGGCCAGAAACATCATGTCCAACATTTAAAGAGGCGTCAGCAACAGTATTTTGTTGATAAAACGGAACTTGAACGTAAAAGATATATTTTAAAACTTAATCCTATACCTGGCATATAGACTTGTTGTGGAAGCAAATGTGTCCAAAATCCGCTTGAATCTAAAGTAATAAAGTCAAAATATTGTTTGAATTTTTTTTCAAAATAATTTTGATTCTCTTACTTTGTTCATTCAGCGACGTTGAATAGGTAACGCAACGACCGTATTGATCAATTAAACCACACATTTCTGAAATAATAAATGTTATTTGACTATATTAATTCAGATTATCTGACATTCGAAATAATTTGTTTCACTTTTAAAAAATTTTTTTATTTATTTTTCAATTTTTTAACTAAAATAAACTAAAGAAAATATTTAAATGAATTAACTGATACCCTCTGGCTGCTGCCAACCCCAAGCGTGTTGATTGGAAAAATCAGCTGCAGACTGTCCCAAAGGCAAATTGACCTAAAATTTTGAAATATAAAAATCAAAACAGTCTGAGATTTTTTGTTTAATGATTAAGAAGGCATAAACTTTTAAGGGATTTCGCCTTATATTTTGGTAATAAAATTTGCTTATGTCTACAATTTTTAACCTAAGAAAATGATTTACCATGTGAAAACTTGAAGCGCCTCCAGCCTCCTTTTCTTTTTCTTGTCTTTCTAATTCACGGATTATTCCTTCTTCTTCAAGTTTTTGCATGGCAATATTTTGTTTTTTAGTGTTTAAGTCAATTTGCTGCTGCTGTAACTCTTCTTCTTGGACCTGTAGGCGTTTTAGATTAATTTTATGTTGTGCCAAATCCTTCTTATTTTGATCCATTTTTGTTGTGTGTTTAAATAACTTTAGCTGAAACAATTAAAATCTTTAAATTTTTTAAGACAATTTTGTATGGTTTAATAAAAGGAATAAAATATATGTAGAATAGATCAGAGATGGGACGAAATAAAAAAGTTAATTGAACTACGTTCAAGAAAGTAAATTTAAAAAAATCGGTGCAGTTCATTTCAGTACCGGCCCAGTTCAGTCCCAAGCGATAACCTGTGAAGGTGTGGTCACTTTTTAATGTTTGATATGTATCATTGGATAAATTAAAATCACTACACCATATAAAAAAATAGAAATTTTGGCCGCTTGATAAGAAGGTAAATATGATCTAAAAAACCTTTTCAAAAAATGATTTTTTGACACTATCAATCGTAACTTTTTTATAAATGAACAAAAATTTTGATTTTTTGGTATTTTGTAGTGTGTTTAATTCTCTATCTAATGGACTAAAAACATTAGGAATTATCCACCCTTTTGGAAGTTATTGGCCTCGGAACTGAACTGAGCCGGGACTGAACTGAGGTGTACCCAAAAATTCTAATTCTGCCTACAATTTTGGGAATAGAACTTTCGATACATTAGTAGTTTAGATTAGTCTATAATTCAGCAGATTCTTTAGTAACCGAATACGAGAAATTGGGGGAGATTATGTGAAATAAAGATGCTTGATAGAAAATTGCCAGAAAAACGAAAATGTCTGTGGCGTATTTTGGAAATATAAACGGAGCAAGCATACTTAATCGATTTCTTTGACGTAAAAATGTAAGAATCACAAAATGTATTATTTTATTTTTTTAATCAATCTATATTTTGCCGCCATTGTGAAAATATTTGGCTAGATAATTATTATAATATTTTTATTGATGTTTGAATAAGTATAATATGTATAAAACATAGAAAGGCAAGTTTAAAAAAGGGAGAACTTTCAAAATTACACGCTACTTGACTGAGTTTTAAACAGATTATAAATTTGCTCGAAGACCATTTCCTTAATACACATTAAATTGCAGAACAAACTAGTAGAGATATAGAAATTCTTATGAAAATTGAAATACAACATTGTTAGATGGGGTGAACAAATGACATAGAATCCATCAAATACCTATATTCTCTCATCTAAGGCACAAAGTTTGTTATAAGAGAAATTGATTATTGTCTGATGTTTCTATTTCAGCGTTTATGTTACGGTTCCGTGACTTTTGCGCCGAGAACATTTGCGCCGCGACTTATGCGCCGCGACTTTTGCGCCGCGACTTATGCGCCGAGCGACTTTTGCGCCGGGGGACTTATGCGCCGCGACTTTTGCGCCGGGCGACGTTTGCGCCGCGACTTTTGCGCCGAACGACTTTTGCGCCGCCACTATCATTAATAATTATGAAAAACTACAGCCGGACCTCACTATAGAAGATGTAGGATAGTTGGAGATCTTCGGATATCAAGATCCGTATCCTATATCCGACCTAAAATTTTCGGCTATCCGGCCTTTTTCATATCCGGATATCTGGACCCGACAACCCTACACTATAGTGCACCCTCTTCTGGCAGAAAATCATGCCTGAATAGGGGTAGCAGACCAAGTATCCTGATCCGAAAAAGTCAAGTTCTTTGAAGATGACCACTCTAGGGGGTCGGTTTATTAAACGGGTCTATTGTACTTCCCGAAATATTGTACTTCCTGAAATTCCTTCAGCTCCTGGATACCATTTTTTAAGGAGTACACTATATTAGGTCCGACTGTAGATATTATTTTTTTAAATTATTGCGGCGCAAATGTCGCGGCGCATAAGTCGCCCGGCGCAAGAGTCGCGGCGCACAAGTCGCCCGGCGCATAAGTCGCGGCGCACAAGTCGCGGCGCAAAAGTCGCCCGGCGCATAAGTCGCGGCGCAAAAGTCGTGATACCTATGTTACCTAAATTAATGTAAGGCCGGCGAAGTTAAATCCAAAATAGTTGAAAAAATGACAATTATAATCAGCCTAGTAGGTGTTAGTATGGAGGAACTGGAAAACCATGTTTAGAAAAGCTTTCGGGATCAATCTAATCCAATCTTTTGCCATTTATGAGACATGCCGGCTGCCTAGTTATTAACATGACCGAACATGTGAGAAAAACTCAAATCAATTTGATTAAACCTCGAAACTCGATCTCTAAATGTCTCAAAGCCTTTCAAAATATCGCGATCTCATGAAGATAATCGTTCTCATGCCGAACACAAACTTCTATTGTTTTACTGTCACCCTTTTCTAGCCGTCTCGAGATTTTACTGCATCGATATTTTAACGATTCGATGTTTTAACCTATTTTTTACCGTGCGAGATTTTAACTAAACGATATTTTAACCAGTCGATATTTTGCACCGGAGCCAGATAAACAAAGTGAAGATGGGCAGGTCGGTTTTTGAGGATGAAAAAGAAGCTCATTTACCGCAAACTCCAGACTCTAACGGTCTAGCTTTGAAGGTATCACGACTTTTGCGCCGAGAACATTTGCGCCGCGACTTTTGCGCCGCGACTTATGCGCCGGGCGACTTTTGCGCCGCGACTTGTGCGCCGCGACTTATGCGCCGGGCGACTTGTGCGCCGCGACTCTTGCGCCGGGCGACTTATGCGCCGCGACATTTGCGCCGCAATAATTTAAAAAAATAATATC
The DNA here is from genome assembly GCA_036172955.1 of Meloidogyne arenaria. NCBI lineage: Eukaryota > Metazoa > Nematoda > Chromadorea > Rhabditida > Meloidogynidae > Meloidogyne > Meloidogyne arenaria. The sequence goes on along the minus strand of JARQAB010000011.1, from coordinate 6,096,332 downwards.
TACAGTCGGACCTAATATAGTGTACTCCTTAAAAAATGGTATCCAGGAGCTGAAGGAATTTCAGGAAGTACAATATTTCGGGAAGTACAATAGACCCGTTTAATAAACCGACCCCCTAGAGTGGTCATCTTCAAAGAACTTGACTTTTTCGGATCAGGATACTTGGTCTGCTACCCCTATTCAGGCATGATTTTCTGCCAGAAGAGGGTGCACTATAGTGTAGGGTTGTCGGGTCCAGATATCCGGATATGAAAAAGGCCGGATAGCCGAAAATTTTAGGTCGGATATAGGATACGGATCTTGATATCCGAAGATCTCCAACTATCCTACATCTTCTATAGTGAGGTCCGGCTGTAGTTTTTCATAATTATTAATGATAGTGGCGGCGCAAAAGTCGTTCGGCGCAAAAGTCGCGGCGCAAACGTCGCCCGGCGCAAAAGTCGCGGCGCATAAGTCCCCCGGCGCAAAAGTCGCTCGGCGCATAAGTCGCGGCGCAAAAGTCGCGGCGCATAAGTCGCGGCGCAAATGTTCTCGGCGCAAAAGTCACGGAACCGCTTTGAAAGGCCTAACCCGGCCCAACGTCACTTTTCAAGAAAACGGATACCACTTCCCAATAGGAAGTCAGGGTCCTTGTAAGTTGAATGGATAGCTCGACATATTATTTATTAGAATTACATCGACTTACAATACCTGTGATTTTAAAAGTTATTTCATAGACAGAAACAAGCTGGCAATAAGGGAATAAATATATAAGATAAGATAATATTTATAAAAATTTCATAATAACTCCGTGAACAAATCTAGATTTTGTTTAAAAGTCAGTTTGATCCAATTGGAAATTAAACTTGAATTTTCTTATTTCCATATTTTACAAATTTTTGATATAAAAATAATAAAATCCCAAAAATTCCAACCTTTTTATGAAGAACTTCTCTACAAAATATATTGATGATAGTAGAGGAAATTAATATATTTTTAACAAATTTGATTCGAAAAACTAAACATTTTTGTTTTATTTTCGAAATATTCATTCCTTCTTTTATTACTTCAACTTCCTCTTTTATAATTATATCTGGATATCCACAAACTGATTTAAATATATCAACAAGCAATTCAAGTGAAATTGCCTTAAATTGTTGTTTTTGTTGAAACATTTTTTGATTTAAAAAATTTGTTGAAATTTTTTAATTAAATTTTTATTAATAAAAATATTAGGTCAATTAATTATTTTCTAATCTATAAAATAGGTATAATAGTTAACAGCAAAAATAATTTTATTATTATAAATTTAATCTCTATGATTGAGATATTTTCTTAAAAATTTTATTAATGAAGCAAGGCTAAATTGACTAAATTTGAAAACCTCGAGATTTTAGAAAATTTAGGCATGTATGTATGTGTTCACATCCAATCAAATATTTTTCGACTTTATTATTAACGTTCTATTATAAAGTCGTCAAAACATTCATCTAAACTCAAATTCAAAACATTTTTAGCTCATGTTTTTAGTAAAATGTTTCACAAAATATTTTTTACAAACATTTTTATTGATTTTGCTTATAACATTAAGCCTACCTTTAGAGTCTTTTATTTTTATTTTTGGATAATTTCCAATTGTTCTTCTACAATATTTTATCAAATTGGGATTGTTTCAACTTTAAATTGTTAGACAGGGCTATTTTCACAGTTTTCCATACTTCTTGATTTTTGGATTCAGAAATTAAAAAAGGAAAATTCAAAACAGAAAGTATATGTATATAATCTCAAAAATATGTACATAAATATTTATCTAAGATAAACAAATTTAATTATTTTAAAAATATCACAAAAATAAACAATTCAAATATTATGTAAAAATTCAATTTCTATTAATTATTAGTAAAATTCAAGCAGCAACGCTTGCTTTGAAAATTGCAGAAATAAGTGCCTAAAAATTAAAATATTAAATTAATTTAAATTTCTAAGACAATTTTTGGTTATTTTTTATTCTTATTTTGAAAAAAAGAATTTTATCAGCATCGGGCATGTACAGGACTCCCGACCTCGAAAAATAGAGCTTTCAAAAGGAAATAAATTTGTATTAATTTAATGGTGATTACTTAAATATCTCAAATGGATAAATAAATTAAATTTTAATAGAGCAATCCTTTTTTTACAATTTTAAATGGGAGCCGTCAATGAATTTAAGGAGGAAAATATTTTTTAAAGAAAAAACACCTCAGAATCACTTAATTTAATATCAAAATTATTAAAAATTCTTTTTTGATTTATTTCCATATTTTCAATTAAAGCATTTGAAGCAAAATAACGCAAAGATGGAGGTTTTAACCAAAATTTTTGTAAACAATTAACTCTTGTTTGGGAAAGGGGATCTTCATCTACACAACCACCAAAAACATAAACACATCCATCTTTTGTTAATGTAGAAGAATGGAAATAAACGGGGATAGGCAAATTTGTTTTTAATTTCTTCCATTTTAAATTATTTAAATTAAAACGCCAAACATCGTTGAGTAATTGTTGTTTTGTTATTAATTGGTGGTGGTGGGGATGTTGCTAAAAAAATTTCTGAATTTTCACGTTTTTCTTTCCCAGAAATGTTCAAAGCTCCCCCACTCCCCCTCTATTTCCTTTTTCATTATCCCCAACAGTAGATGACTTTGTCAATAAAATATTTATTTTTTACCAATTGTTGTTCTAAATTATCACGACAACCCCCAATAATATAAACATCATCATCTAATTGCACTAAAGAATGACATTTTCTACCTAAAGGGAATCCAAAATTTGAATCAGGAATTGTTGGGCAATGCTCGAATTTGCGTTCAGAAATGTTGAAAACAAGCACCTAAAAATGTAAAAATATTTTAAAATTTAAATCTTTTCACAAAAATTTAATGAATATTCAAATAATAGTAGAAAATAAAAATTTTGGAAATTGTTTTTGGCCAAAAATTCAAGTCAAAAAATTTGTCTCACCTCATTAAATTCTGCACAAAAGTCTGGAGCACCACCCCCAAAAGTAAAAATTTTCTGGCCATGCAAAACAGCTTCTAATCTATAGCGGCCAGGTTCAAATCCATGCCTCTTAAATAAAAATTTTAAATTATTTAAAAAGAATTTCTTTACTAACATTTAAGAGTTTGGCCTTCCAAGGAGAATTGGGTGTTTTACAAGGCCGCTCCATTCTCCAAATATCCATATTGTATATATGACCTTTAAATATTTTTCTTAATTTAATAAAAATCATGAGGAAATCCTTCTTTTTTCTGTAACAAAGAATTAATTTTACAAGCTCGCTCTTCTAATAATTTATTTAAATCAAAAATATGCTTGTAATCAAAGAAAACTATCAATAAGACAAAAGCCTACCACTAGTCCCCCCAGCCAAATAAATAACTTGATACGGAGAACCATCAGAATTTAATTCAATTCTGTGACACATTGCATGTCCATACATTCTTGGGGGATATTCCTCTTCTAATAAATTTTGATTATCAGGTAAATAAACAAAATGTTCATTTTCAATTTCATTATTAATTTGATTTTCTGCTTCTAACTGGAGAAAAAGAAAAATAATTTTTTTAGTTAATTAATTATCTACATTTAAATGTATTTTTCCATCAACATCAATTTTAATTTTGTGTAATTTACTAGTCGCTTTTTGGCCAAAAGGAAAGCCAGTTCCCCCAAAAATAAAAATTTCATTTTGTGAATTATTTGAAATAACTGGAACTAATGAAAATGAAGCTAAAGTATTTGGTAGAGGATTTTTTTGGTCAAAAAGTGAACATTGTTGCCATTGACTTGTTAAACGATTAAAACGCCAGACATCAGTACTTTATTAAAAAAATATTTTTTAGATTAATTTATAATTTATTTATTATTAAATTCTATTTTATTTTTTAAAAACACTGATCAAATTAATATATATTTTATAAAAAAACATTATCAATTTTTATTTTTAATATTTTTGAGGATTACAGAAATCCGAAAATTTTTTTAATGAAAAACGGCATGTCAAGGATTGTTTGGTCTATATTTTTTTCATTTTTACTTGCCTTAGAAAAAATTTTTTAATTAATAATTTTGCCCTTAAATTTGTGACTTTGGATGATAAAACTAAAAAAGGGTACTTTTTAGAGGATTGTATTATCGTTAACCTCCCTCCTCCCACAAAAATTTTTTATTTCCTATTAAATCATTTAAAAACTTACTAAGTTTTATCATTATTAAAAGCATAATTATAGCCCCCCAAAACATAAATAAAATCAAAATCTGCAAATATTCTATGTCCACTTCTAGCTATTGGACCTTTAAAAAATATTTTTTTTAATTTTTCTCTTAAAAAATCTTTAATCTTACAACAATTGCAACATTCTAATCTTCTCGAAGGAATTATTTTATTTGAAATTTTACAATCAAAAATTTGAACAATTTTAAAATTATTTAACAAAATTGCGGTATTTTTCTTCTAAAAAATATTTTTTTAATTTTAAAAATTAAATTAAAATTTTACAGAAATGATTGGAACATCTTGTGTTGGATTTTTGTGAATTTTCTGATTTGAACGCATAAATAAAATTGGACCAACAGTCACTAAACGTCTTCTAAATCCTCTAACAGGATTAAGAGTTTCTGATATCTGAAAACATTTTACATAATATTTATTTTTACATTTTGCCAAAAAATATTTGATAAAAATTATATCATTTATGTACTATTTATTTAGAGATGGTGTGACATAAGAAAATTATTTTCCAGTTTCGGAAATCGGGATTCTCACCCCAAAAAATGTCGGGAATAAATACATAATTTATTTTCTAACGTGATTTTCTCCATTTAATTCAAGTGAAGAAGTTGTATTTTTCCTTCTTTGTTTTTTTCTTAAAAATGCGCTCAATGAGCAAGTAGGTGTTTGGGTAGGAAATACTGTTATAATAGACATTCGTTGTTATCAGTAGAAAATATTATTGTTCGTTGTAATGAAAAAAATAAGAGGTAGGTAGGGAATTGATATATTTTCTGATTAAATCTTTTGAAAAAAAAATAAATTTTTGTAAAAATTTAAGATTAAAAGAATTATTAAAATTTAAAAAATATTAAATATAAAAATCCAAAAATTAATAGAAAGAAAATACCCCAAGTTTCAATTCTCTTTTTATATTTATTAATCAAAAATAATATTTTTGATTGTCTACTGAATGATTTCTTTTTTTTTCATTCCAATTCATTAAACATTCCCCCCCCCCTCGTTTTTCTATTGAATTAATGTGAGTGCAAAGGTGATTACGCCATCAAAAATTGTGTTAGATTATAGCGATCTATCTCTTTTAATTTAATAATTTAATTTAAATTAATTTATTAAATTCAGTTAAATTTGTTGTAATAATTTTAATTAATTTTTAAATTGAATCAGAAATTAAAAGTTAAAAAAGAATAAAATAAAAAGATATTAGTAAGTGGATTAAATAATTTTAGAAGGAAATAAAATTTTAATTTTTAGATAAGAAGAATGAGTTTGGGGATATTAATATTTGGATTTAAAAAAAGAGACAAAATCCTCAGCTTTAAATAACTTTATGTAAATATTCTTAGAATAATTTCTTTACTGCAAAATGCATAATTAACAATTAGGTTATAATTTCGTCAGTCAGAATCTCAAAATTTAACTTTCAAGATTTAATTTCAAATAAACAATCAATTTTTTAAAAGTATTTAATTTATTAATAATTTGTTTAATATTTATTTGTGTTCCATTTATAACAATTTATAATATCCAACTTTAAAAAAATTAATTAGAACTAGTTGTTTATTTAAATATTTAGATGGCTCAATTTTGTCCTTGAAGAAAATAAAAATTACAAAAATAAAAAGAAAGTAAAAGCAAAGGAAACATTAATTAATTTAGCAAAATAATATTTAATAATTTTAGAGAGTATTTATTTATTACACAATATTTTTATTTTTTTTTTAGTTTGTGTAGTAAATTTTAAAAAATTTATTTTTTCTTTCTCACATGCTTAAAGCGAAAAAAACTTGATTAAAAATAATTAATCAGTCAATAGTTTAACAGCAAAAAAATTATATTATCTCTAAAAAACAAACTTCGGACAAATTTAAGAAAATTCCTATTTCAAAGACACCCATAAACCAATAATGTGTTAGAAAAAAAGGTTATGAATTTTTTTAGATTTTCCAACAAAATTCAATCTCAACTTCTTGAAATGTCTAAAAATACTTCAATATCCATTTAAATATAAAATATATGATGAACAAAATATTTATGTCCTTTACTTAATTTTTATTAATTACTATTAAATATTAATTGTGAATGTATAAAAACTTTTCAAATAATTTTGATATTTTGAAAATGACTGAAAAAATTAATTTTTATGACTAGAAGAGGTAAAAAAACAAATATTAATTGCAGCAGAGATTGTCTAAAAATATACAAAAATCAAAGAGAATATAATTTCATTTGTTCAACCTAAAAAATAAAAATATTTTTAAAATTAAAATAACATCAATCTTTACCACTTCCTCTTTTGCCTCAATTCCAAATTTTTCTTTCTGTGCCTCCATCATTTGAAAAATTTCGGCTAATTGTTTTTGGCGAATTTCTTGTTCCTTTAAAGTAAGAAAGAAGCTTTGGACATATTTTAAGTTATTTAAATTGTTAGTTAAAAGCCCCTAACTATATGAGGTTTATTTGAATACCTTTATTCGTTCCTCTTCAGACATACTTTGTTCGAGCATCTGAGTTTTTACTCGAAGTTGGGCTGTTGCAAGTTTTCCATGCAATCCATTTTCAACTAATTTATTTAATGCTTGTGCTGTCTCTTTAAATAATTTTACGAAATATTTCCCAAAAACCCCCTCCAACCTGGATCAGGATCTTTGAATTGTTTCCGTTTCTTTTTCTCCTAATTAAATTAAATTTTTAAAAATATTTTAAGAATTTTTTTAAACTTTTCTATTTGGAGGATTATTAATTTCTTCCAATAAAGGCATTTTCTCATCATCTTTCCCTTCACAATAATTAATATTTTCGTCTTCTTTTTCTTCTTCACTTTTTAAATTTTTAGAAACTTCATTTACTTCATTCTTTTTATTTTCACCCAAATCCTCCTCTTTAATAACAACCAAATCATCTCTTGAAATAAAAGGACAATTTTCCTTTAAAAATTAAAAAATAATTTTTTAAATAAATTCTATACATCTCGTAGTATTCCCGAATTTTTAGCATTTTGTCGAAAGGATTCCATCAGAGACTTATTAAAAAATCCAGTCATTCCATCTGTCAATTTAACAGTTTCATCGTCTTCTAAAAATAAATTTAATTAATTAAAATTATGTTAAATTTACCATCAATATTTGGAGGTAATTTTGAATTTTTGATTAATTTCGCTCTAAATAGAAAACAAAAATTATTAGAATTTTCTTGATAAAATTTAAAAATAGTTCTAATTCCTAGAAGAATTTTAACATTTTGTGAGAATTAGTGTAAATTTAAATACAAATGTATTAATTTTATTTACTATCGTAGGTTTTTGTTTAGCTTCAGTAAATCCATTAATCATTTTTGTCTAAAAAACCGAACACTTAACAAAAAAAATAATTTTTATGACTAGTAGAGGTAAAATTTAAAAACATCATTCGATTTCCTCAAACAAATTAGGGATATTTTTAAGATTTCATAGCTATAATTCTCCTAGCTATAACATTAATAAATTGCTTGAATGAACTCTTTGACTATATTCTTATCACAAAATTTGATTATTGAAACTTGAGTGCTTGGCCCTCAATTTTAGGAAAATATTCTAAAACCAACCGTTTGTAGTCATTCCATTTCCTCAAAACAAAACTCATAACAAATGGCAAAATGAGGGCAACAATAAAAGTAATTCCATAAAGAGAAAGTAATTTAGGGTCAACAAATATTTGTTTCAATGCATCAAATAAATTTGTTATTGGTTTTTGTTGTTCCATTGAAGGATTTTTTGAGGGACAAAAAAATAAATATTTTGAATTAATATTCCAACGTATTTGAGGGAAGGAAAAAGGAAGAAGCTATCTCTTTAAATTAGATCCATTCGTTTCCGAGGTAACGAAAGTTAAAGAAGCCATAATACTAAAAGAAAAGATTAAAAATATTTAAAGACTTTTTAATAATTTTAAAAATATTTGAAGGATAAAAAATAAAAAATTTTTAAACAAAATTTTCGAAAACTTTGAGCAAAATTAATTTTTATCCAATTAATTTTTCATATATAAAAGAACAATTTATAATATATCTGTTAATTACATAAAAAGAGAAGTTTTTGTATAACAAGAAGACAGAATGTGAGTACAAATAATTGGAATTAGGGGATTAACACAACGAAAATAAAATACAAATCACAACGCATATAATGGGTTGACCCAAAAAGAATGAGCCCTTTTTTGGGCTAGATTTGGAATTGTAGACTGGGAATTAATTCCTAGGAGGAGATCTTTAATGGAGATCTCTATCGTACAATCCTGGACCGCGTCCAAGTTGCCATTGATGGTTTCACAGTTCAGGGAAACAACGTTAAGGCCAGGTTGTTTTCCATCAGGACAACGCGCCTCCACACCGTGCAAATGAAACTCGTGCCCGCATTACTGAAACACGCGGATCGGAAATTCTACCACACCCGCCTTACTCAACGGACATTGCGCTATCTAATTATCACTTATTCCATTCTATGAAAAATCATTTACGTGAAGTTCGGTTCCAAAATGATACGCAACTCAAAAATAGGGTAACTGATTTTCTAGAGGCAAAATCAGCTACAACTTTTTATCAAAGAAGAATTCAAAAGCTGCCCAGAGAATGGCAATAAGTAATAGATAATGTTGGGCAATACTTCGTTTCTTGATTGCCTTTTGTTTTTTTGTTATAGTAAATTTTTTGCATTATCCATAAAGGGCTCATTCTTTTTGGGTCAACCCATTATTTAAGATAGGACAAATAAATGTTTGTCTAGAAAATTTATTTTTCTCAAATTATATCTAAAATAACCATGAGGCTTTTAATAGATGTCAGGAAAGAATCAAAAAATGCGTTACCAATTATAACGAATCGGCGAAAACAAAGAATAACAATACAATTCAAATTTTTGAAATCAGAACAAAAACCAGTTTTAATCGGATTAAGGTAAGAGTTTGGCCCTATCCTAAATTTAATACATCAAGGGAATTTTTTAAATAATCCTGCTTCTGCTATCTAAAAGAGAAGAGCCAAGAGAGAGCCATGAGCTAAGTTTTCGATTTTCAGGGGCCTATATCCCTGTGAGTTTTCGTCTCCCGCAGAAAATTCTTACATATTTGAACTCAGCCCAGCGAGAGGAATCGAATGATATATACTTCGAGTATCGATCTCGGTGGACCTATACTAAAGTACAGCGAATCGAGAAGAGTATAGTAAAGTGGTAACTATTTTTAAAGTTATACTATGTTTCTGTTTGAAATAACTAATTAGAGAAGAGGAAAAACTTGCAGTTAAACCACCAAAATAAAATTCATATTAAGGTCCCCTCAAATCCTGATTTCACACAAAAAGGTCTTAAACACAAAACCTATTCACCGGCAAACAATGTCTTTACTTTGACATAGATTTTCCTCTTCGTTTCCGCATCCATCTTCATTTATTGAAAAGAGCCAATATCTCACTAGTTGACTTTTTTGCATCTGAAAAATCAAACTATCTTAAAGAAAATTACTTTTAAATTACCAGAAGCAGGAGGAATAGACGAAAACGTTGTAGAATCTGTTGCACTCGCTTGAGAGGTGACTAAAAAGAATATTAAATGAGGATAAATGAAAAAAATAATTTAGTTACCCTGATTTTCAGTTCCAGCAATTGAGCAAAGATTAAAGTCTATTCCTTGTAAATCCAATCCAAGAGAATTTTGTGATTCGACTTGAGAATTTACAGTATTCAAAGAATTATTAGGAAGTTTATTAAAGTCGGGACTGCTAGTCCTACAAACAAAAAAAATATATAAAATTGTTGACAAAATTTTGAAAAAACCTTCTCTGATCAGTCCCAACATTTACTTGTTCTGTTCCAGAAAATACTCTAGAAAACAAATCATTGTTGACATTATTAAAATTTGGAGAGGATTGAGAAAACGGTAAATTAGGAGGCTGAGGAGCGAACAATTGACTTTGTTGTTGATTTTGAATATTTGGAGCTGCCGAAACGATGGGACCAAACAAATCGTCAATACTGTTGGAATCTTAAATTAATAGTTAATAAAGGACGAAGTTTCAAAAATATTGAGGAAAATTTAAAAGTATATAATTATAATTAACAACAACCCAATCTTTTAATTTTTACAAGATGACTCCAAAATATTTTTCAAAGAAAATGATAAAAACCATAAACCTCGCTTCATTCCTGTTTGGTTCAAAGCAAAATGTCCACTCTTTGGCGAAGAAACGAAATCAATTAATTGTGGGATTTCAGTCTGAACATGGTCTGATTGAGAATTAGAATCTTGACTTGATTGCTTAGATGTTGTTGAAGTACCTCAAATTAATATTTTAATTTAAAATTAAGAATAAAAACTTTTTGGAACAGTCGAAAAAGTTGCAACAACTTTTTTTTCGCGTATCATTGATCCTGGACATGCGGGTAGATCGGCAATATCAACAGGTGGATGGATCCATCCTTTCATAATGTATCTAAAATGTGCAGAAAATAAATTAATATCTGGGCTGTTTCCAACTAAACCGAAGATTTTTGGTTCCCATTTTACAAAATTAAACATTCATACCTTTTTGCCTCATATTTTGCACGAATGAATTGCTCAAGAGATTGATCAGTCTGTGGACGGCGAAATAGCGGAGGCAATTCATTTTCGTATACAGCACGAGCCTTTGCATTTCCCATAACCTTAAACGTATAATAAGAAAGAATATTTATGTAAAAACTTACTCGCATACTCTGAACCTGTTCAGATGTCCAAGAATCTAAAGTCACCGATTTAACCTATTAAATTGTGAAATTTTTTTCAAATTTAGTTTATTTAAACCTTCGAAATGTGAACACCCAAATTTCTGTGTAACCCAGCACAACGAATGCACAAAAATACACCGAGATTCCAAGAAGCCCATCGAGGCTGTTTTTGTTCACAATCGGCACAATATTTGTTTTCTTCTTCGCGAAGCAACTCCTGGAGAAAACCTAAAAAATTAAGGAATATATTAATTAATATAAGAAAAATAACCCTGAAGTCTTTCAGTTTCAATCTTCTTTGCGTCAGCAGCTTTATGTTTCGGTAGAGGCATATTTTTTGAAAAATAAATTTAGATATTTAGAAATAGTAAAAATCCTTGATGAAATAAATAAAATACTATTATTATGTGTTCTTAAAACAATTTCACTAACAAACAAAAAATTATGTAAATCATTTATTTTCTGATGGCGCTTGCATAAAAGATGAGTCGTTTGTGGAAATTTTATAAAATTTAAAGAATTTGATTACGTAATGAATATGTATTTGACTTTTTAACTCCGAGGGGTTATCAGGAAAAGTGAAAAAATTTTCTATGGCTAAATCTCTATCAGGGATCCTTATCATGATCCACGAAAACTGGTAATTCCGGAAGTCTTTTGGGTCGGAGAATTTCGACACTCTAACACGAGAATTGATAATTTTCCGATAATTTCGATCCAAAATTTTTTATCACTTACGGATCAGTCGAGTTGAGTCCTAAGGTTGTGTCCGGATCGTTTGAGTACTAAATTAGGACCCAACTGATAAGAGGCATAACAAGCCTTGGGTCAAACGAACCTCGATCCAGTCTGAATAAATCCTATATCTAATTTAAAAAACAATAAGTCTTTAATTTTATAATGATTTACATAATATTTCTATTATTAAGGAAAAATTCTTAAATTAATCAAAGGTATTTAAGTAACTTTTTCGAAAGAAAAAATCAAAAAATCAAATTAACGATGTAAAATTGTTCAAAATATTATAAACGATTTTATTATTAACTTTTAGAATTTAATATAAATTATTTTTAAAATTATATATATTTATTTTTAACTAAATTATTAATTTATTCACAGATTCCCTTATTCTTTATTAATTCCAATACTTCCCGTGCACATCCCCAACTCAATAAAAATCCTTTAGCACCATGTCCATAATTATGAATTACCTTTTTTTAAATTAATTTTAAATATTAATTTTTAAAAAATACATGAATCTGTTTATTTGTTTTGTCATCTTCTAGCAATTTATGTTCCAATCTAACGCCTCCTTTACGATCTGGGCGTAGTCCACACCATTCACTTACAACTTCTGAATGTTTAAGTGAAGGCTTTAATTCTGTTACTCTCGTCCAAATATCATTTATATCTTCTCTACTAATTTCTCTATCCCAACGATTATCTTGACGTAAAGTACCTAACAAAACACGGTCATCACCAACACTAAAAAAGAAGAAAAAATTAATTAAATATTCAATATTTTTACACTGGAATACAAAAAGTATCTGCATCTTCATAACAAAAATGTGATTGCCCTGGAGCTTTCACAACAATTCCAACTCCACGATTTGGGAAAACATTTTCATCATCCCCAGCTAGTTTTCCACCTCCTAAACCAGCGCAGTTTACGATTAAAGAAAAATCTTGATTTGCAAGCTTTTAAAGGGATAAATAAATTTAAAATTAAAAAAAAGAAAAAAACTTCTTTAATCGATTCAATTTTTTGAGTTTTGTATTCCACAGTATTGCCAAGTTGGTTTTTCAGATATGATACGAAACGACGGCCTTCAGCAGCATATGCTGTATAATGAATACCAAATCTAAAAAATAAAATTATATTTTTAATTTACAAATATCCTAATAGAGGACGGTAAAATCGCGTTCCCGGAATCCCGTAACGTGATTTTTTTAAAAATTTTTGCAGGACAGGTTCCCGCGAGATTAGTCTCGTAAATCACTTAAACCCGTTCATCGCGTAAAACACGGGATTTCGGGACAGAATTCCGTAAAATCCCGTACGGGATCCTGCCCCTGCCGACCTCTAGTTAATAATATCCAACCTAAAAGAAATTTAAAAAAACTTATTTTGCCGGCTTTGCACAAATCAAAGAAAGTTCACGTTGAGTTAGCCATCGAAAATTATAAACAATACTACCAAATGCTTTTTCCTTCAAAGTAAAATTTATTTATTTCTAAACAATTAATTACAAGTTTCTCGAGAGATTCTTTACTTTCCGATTGAATATGTCCACTCACAAGATGAACAAAAAGGAAAAAAATTTTATTTTAAAAAATTCTTAAAAATATTTACCTCCAGTATTTAATGGCGATTCTTCTCTTTCTAATTTTGCCCAAAAATTAAAAGTTTTTTCTGCCCATGATTTATAACGGTCCTCGTTAAAACGAAAAATTCCAGCAGGTCCAAAGCTTGTTGTGTCTTCAAATGGACGATCAGAAAATATTTTTATCTTTAAATTAATTTTTAAATATTATGTAAAAATTTATTTATTTATTCATACCACAGCTTTAGGTAATGCTTGACGAATAGCCAAAGCTGTACTTACTCCTATAACTCCTTCTCCAATAATTGCTATTTTTAAAAGTGTTGAAGACATTAATATAAAAAAGTCTTGATCTAAAAATATTTTATTGAAGTTAAAATAATGCCTTGATAAAAATATTTAAAGATTATATAGGTATTTAAAAAAAGAGAATAATTTTTTAAATGTTTCAATTCACTGATTTATGTTTAAAATATTGCTCACGAACACAAAGTACTAGTTTTTCCTCATGCTTTACTTAAAGTTAGGTGAAATAAATTCTTAGTGCTCACGTGACGATACTGTGTAAAATGCGAAATGTTACATATAGACGGAGGTGCAGAGAAATACATTGTATCAAATTAGATTGCGCACGAACGCGACGATTTCAGTCAATGATTATGCGATCAAATAAAGGTATTCTACGTACTCTGAAACGCCCTTTTGGCCATACTCTGAACCGCATCTCTGAAACGTGCATTACCGGATTTCTTCGCCGGGGGACGACTAAGTCCCGCCGATTGAATCCCGGAGCCATATTTTGGGCCATAACTTTTTTTGTATTAACTATTTCGAAAAAAACTTATTTCATATGAAAGCCCTCGATGTGAGGATTATTTTCGCCATCTAGTTTGATTTGATCAGATCATCCTACAAAAAGTTACATCTAGATAAGTGCACGTAAACTTGATTTTTGATCTTTACTAGGCTGTAACTTTTTGTAGGTTGATCTGATCAGATTTATCCTGTTAGAAAAAATAATCCTTAAGTCAAGAGCTTTCGTCTGATATATTAATTATCTAAATCGATTAAGAAATGAAAAAGTTATGAATCAAAATATGGCTCTGGCACTCAATCAGCGAGACTCAGTTGGGACTTCCGCTGATTTCTTGGCTTTCTGAATTTATTTTTAAAATTTTAATTCAAAAAATTATAAACTTTTTTTTTTTGAAAAATCCGGCCAGGATCAGGTCCGGCATAAGCATTAAATCCAAAATCTGGTCTCTAAACCTGGAAAAATGATTTGTCAGGCACTTAATCTCTTGAATTTTTAAGTTTTGGCAGAATTTTGAATTTTACCATTTTCTTATTTTTTATACAAATTTTTATTTTTAGAAATTAATTTTTTTAAATGAATGAAGGAAAATTTAACTTAATTTATAAAAATGAATCAAATCGTTATAGGCTTGGAAAGGAAGATTGCAACAAATTTCATAGTCGACAATTTTTTTACATTTACAGAGCAAGAGTTGAACAATTAAGAGAAAGGATAATTAAAAATGCAAGAAAAATTCTCAGTTAATAAATATTTTAATTCTATTTTAATTTTGTAAATTAAGATAATGAAAATTTAACAAGCACAACTATTGATTATCAAAAAGAAAATAACGATGTTTTTCTTGTTGGAATTGTTTTTAAGAAAATGAAATTTCGTCAAAGTGTACTTTATGAATTTGCTGATGATTCTAATTTAAAGCTTAAATACACAAAGAAAGATGATGATAATTTGGTGGATGAAAGCGATTTACTTGAACTTGAGAATAATCAACAGGTTTAGATTTTTACGCTTTTAAATTTGTATTTTTTAATATACTCCTTTTAGTTGATAAAACTCATCGGAAATATCAACAAACATTCACTTGTAACTGGTGATGTAATAGGTGTTTATGGCAATCAAGCTAGGATGGATGATACTTTTAAAGTTGAAATGATGATCCTTCCCGATCTTCCGCCTCAAATGCCTTGGCCAATTATTGAGAAAGATTGGTAAAATAATTTTGGAATAGAATATAAATTAAAGTTTTTGATATTCTTTATATTCTCTGAATGTGATTAATTTATGATTATTTAGTTTCCCATCTTTTAGCTATATTGCTTTTATTTCTGGCATCTCTTTGGCTGGTGGCTCAGAAAAAACTGCAAAAACAATTCAAGCTTTGAATAGATTTCAGAAGTGGGTAAACAATGAATTGACTTTGGAATCTCGTGAAAAGGTTTTTTAATTTATTACTCAATTTAATTTTTGAATTCAGTCTGATGATATTGTTAACAATTTAGTTCGTTTGGTTATTGCTGGCGATTTTGCTCAATTAAATTTAATTGTTTGTATTTTTTACTGTTATTTTTTAAATAGAAATCTTAGGAAATACAAAGACAAAAGGTGGCCGCGATTGGTTTAGAATATGAATCAAATCTGGATTGCTTTACAGGATTGGATACTTTTATTTGTTCTTTATTGGTATGTTTCAAATCATTAGAATAATTATCGAATGCATGTGATTGATTGACCCGAGAGTATTTTTAACAAAAAGTTTGTAGCTAATAACTAACTATTTATGTATATTCCTAGTACTATTTACCATTAATCTTTCTCGTTTTTTGAGTGATATATACAAGGGTACAGCCCATTACGGCGCGGGCCAAAACGGCGCGACCGAAACGGCGCGACCGAAACGGCGCGACCGAAACGACGCAGGCCGAAACGGCGCAAGGCCAAAACGGCGCACGGCCAAAACGGCGCAAAAATTTCCCATAATGGCAATTGTTACGTGATGTTCAGGTTTAGCTCGAATAGTGATCGTGTCTTTTGGCGATGTAAACAAAAAAATAACAGATGTAAAGGTCGCATTTGGACAACATCTAGTGATAACAAAGTGATAACAAAAACTAATAGTGATGACAAAACTATTTAGATCATATACGTACTAGTAAGTATAACTGCGAGAAATAACTGCAGGATTCAGATAGTTCCAATATAACTATATCACTAGTTAGTTTTCCCTATAACTACTTAAATTACTAGTTAGTTCCCCCTAGAACTATATAGTTGTCCTGTATTATTACTGTAACCATTTAGACTTTAGTTATTTTTATTCTGGTTGTTGATGTCGGAACAACCTTCAACGTTGCTGGAACACTTTTCTCAATGTTGGAACGATCTTCCACATTGTTAGAACAATTTCCCCGTACTGCGCAAAACCTTATTGAGAATTGAATAATAATTCGAAGGATCAGTGTACGCTAGCGATTTTTGATCGATCACTAAGGTCGGATCGATCACAATCAGGTCAATCACTCGAGATCAAGTGATCACTCTCATGGTTTATCACACGATTAATCACACTATCACTGTGAAGTTTTGGGGTTGCGCCGTTTTGGCCGTGCGCCGTTTTGGCCTTGCGCCGTTTCGGCCTGCGTCGTTTCGGTCGCGCCGTTTCGGTCGCGCCGTTTTGGCCCGCGCCGTTTCGGGCGTGTCCCTATATACAATATTATCTCATGTCAGTGTCTGCTTAATATTTTGCAAGTAAATTTAACACAAAAATGATTTCAAATTTTGTAAAAATTAATCTTAATATTTTTAGGAAAAATTATCTATTGATGTAATGCCTGGTGCAAATGATCCTACTCAATGTCTAATTCCGCAACAACCTATTCCCAGATATGTATTTACTGGAGCTGATGAGAAAAAATATTCAAATTTTCAAACAGTTACAAATCCATACCGTTTTTCATTGGGAGGTTTACAATTTGTTGGAACTTCAGGTTATTTTTGTCTAGAAATAATTTAACTTCAAGTAAAAATTTAAAAAAAGTTTCAATTCATAAGACTGGCTAGTCGCAATTGTTTATTTAAAATTACAGGTCAGAATCTTAACGACTTGGCACGTTTAACATCGCCTTCAACTGCTTTGGAACAAATGGAAAGAACATTAAATATGAGTAATTTATTTCCAACAGTTCCTGATACTCTTTCTGGTTTTCCATTTTCTACTCGAGACCCTCTAATTCTAAAACAATTGCCTCATGTCTATTTTTGTGGAAATCAACAAAAGTTTGGACAAAAATTAATTGAATATGACGATGGCAAAAGGTGAGAAAATTGAATAAAATTGTATTTTTATTTCTAAATATTTTTAGATGCCTTATATTAACCATTCCACGATTTTGTGAAACTTTTGAAGTTGCTCTGTTAAATCTTAGAACTTTAAAGGTTCAGTCATATTGCTTCAAAACCTGAAGAATTATTTTAAGAAATTTTTAAATAAGATATCTCTTTCAAGTAAAAACCTCTGGAAATGATTTTTATTTTTGACAATTTATTTATGGCCTTACTTTAGTATATGTCCACCGAGAACGAAACTCGAAGTATAAGTATATTATTCGATTCCTCTCGCCGAGCTGGGTTCAAATATGTAAGAATTTTTTCGGGAGACAAAAACTCGCAGAGATATAGCCCCTGAAAATCGAAAAACCAAAGTGGGTGACCAAGCTGTTTTGCGGGGTCAAAAATTCGAATATGCAAATGATAGCTTATTCGAACTCGAATGACACCAAAATAAATTAAAGCTTTTCTTAGATTAAATGTAAGACAAGCGATGGAGGTGTGGTTAATGTTCGTGTGTCTCATATTATCAAAAGCAGTGTGCTTTCTCGGATGGCGAAGGTAAAAGATTTTAGATAATCTTTTAATATTTCCGTCTATTGGCTTTAGATTTTAATTTAATATCTTTCAGTGCTTAAAAGCTGTTATGCGTGGTGAGCAGCTTACAGTCAACGTCAAGACTAATATTTTCTCTAAAGTTGTTGAATGGATGGGAGAACTTGGTTTATTTATTCTATAAATAATTTTTTAAAATTATTTTTCTAGACAAGCCTGACTCACGAATTAAAACTAATGAATCTACTCAAAACGGAAAACCATACACATTTACTAAATTTGAGATTATTTTTACATTATTTTTCGTTTTAGTCAAAAAATTACAAAAAAAAATAAATAAAGAAAACAAAAAATTGAAAATTAGTCCTATAATTAAACCTTGAAAAAATCCGTCTCAAATTTAGTAAATGTGTATGGTTTTCCGTTTTGAGTAGATTCATTAGTTTTAATTCGTGAGTCAGGCTTGTCTAGAAAAATAATTTTAAAAAATTATTAATAGAATAAATAAACCAAGTTCTCCCATCCATTCAACAACTTTAGAGAAAATATTAGTCTTGACGTTGACTGTAAGCTGCTCACCACGCATAACAGCTTTTAAGCACTGAAAGATATTAAATTAAAATCTAAAGCCAATAGACGGAAATATTAAAAGATTATCTAAAATCTTTTACCTTCGCCATCCGAGAAAGCACACTGCTTTTGATAATATGAGACACACGAACATTAACCACACCTCCATCGCTTGTCTTACATTTAATCTAAGAAAAGCTTTAATTTATTTTGGTGTCATTCGAGTTCGAATAAGCTATCATTTGCATATTCGAATTTTTGACCCCGCAAAACAGCTTGGTCACTCACTTTGGTTTTTCGATTTTCAGAGGCCTATATCTCTGCGAGTTCTTGTCTCCCGAAAAAAATTTTAAATATTTAACTCACTCGGCGAGAGGAATCGAATGATATATATATTTCGAGTTTCGATCTCGTTGGACCTATACTAAAGCTTCCCCTTATTTACTTAGAGATTGTTGATTTTCTTTATTTTTTTGCCATGAAAATTTATTCTATCCAATTATCTGTTATCTAATTTTTTATATACAGACAATTGTTATTAAATCTATTTATGAATACATATATATTTAATTGTTAAATATCAATAATTATATTACAGCATTAAGTTTGTTAGATTTATAGGTAATTTTCCGGTAATTTGGCAGGTTTAAGCATTTTTTCCAGAACATAGTCTTAGGCTAACTGTTTCACTTTCCTATTTTTAATTTTCAAATGTTATGCTGTCCTTGTTTTGATTGCTTTAGCGACCCTATTGATACTAAATCTAATCAATCGAAGGATTTAGAAATGGAATTTGAGCTACATAAACAAACTTCTCGTTATTTTGCTAATCCCTTTATTGATGATGTTTTGGCTGGTTCAAAATTAGTAACTAATGAATGGATTATTTCAAGCATAAAATCACTTGTGGATCAACTTGTGAATGTAAGGATCGCAGAAGATGAATATCGAGACGGTATTTATTTTAAAATTTTTTAAACTCAAAAATGCTTAAATTTCAAGATGGCCCTTATGTTGGACCTAGCGGGATAGCTTATGCTTTGTTACAGGCCTCGAAGACTAATGTTGGCATTAAGCTTGAAAAGGATGCACTTGTAATCTTGAGCAAACAACAGAAGCTTTTGCATGTTTTTTTAATAAAATTTAATTTTCTAATTAATTAATTAGAATATGTCCGCTGCCCATGAATGCCGTTACCTCACTGGAACTCTTGGTTTTTACACAATCCAATTACTAGCAGGACAGATTGATTCAGAATTGTTTTCATCCAAAGTTCGAAGAATGCTTGGACTTGTTTTACAAAATGGATATCAAAAAATTGGTGACGATGAGATTCTGAATGGAAGAGCTGGATTTTTGGCTTCACTTTTGATTATAAGGTTAAATTTTAGATAAATTAAACATGGGAATAAGGATATTTTTAAGAAAAGAAAAAGGTTTTGATGTTCTATCTGAAGATGAAATTCGCTCTGTTTTAAATTGCATAATTCAATCTGGGCTTGCTTATTCTAAAAAACACCGCTCCCCTTCACCATTAATGTACCAATGGCACGGAGATGAATATTTGGGTGCCGCACATGGAGTCTCTGGTATTCTTCAAATACTTTTAAGGTTTTTCAAAAATTATTTAACAACATTTTCTAAATTTTAAGTTATTGGGGTTTTCTTGACGATTCAGCCAAAACAGCGGTCAAACAATTTGTGGATTGGTATTTAAGTATTCAACTAAATGATGGAAATTTTCCTTCCGGAACAGACAGAATTGGTTAATTATTTCATTTTCATTCTCAATTCCTTCTTTTTTAGGCAGAACAGAAGAACTCATTCATTGGTGTCATGGAGCAACTGGAGCTCTTCATATGCTTTTAGCTGCTCATTTAGTCTTTGACGGTGCCAAATATTTGCAGGTAATATTTACATAATTTTTAGAAAACATTTTCCATTAAAAAATTTTTTTTTTTAAATTATTTAAAAGTTTTCCCTTAAAAGGCCGCCATTCGGTGTGGGCAACTAATATGGGAAAGAGGAATTCTTAGAAAAGGCCCAGGAATTTGCCATGGAGTTGCAGGCAGTGGATATGCATTTCTGTTACTCTACAGGCAAACCCTCGAAAGTGAATGGCTTGACAAGGCGAAGGTTTTTGCATTAATCATGATGAGCGAAAATTTTAAAGTTTGTTTTTAATTTTTATACAAAAATTAAACAAAAAAATTTTAAGGATGCTGCTCGGACACCTGATTGTCCTTGGAGTTTGTTTGAGGGTTGGGCGGGATCGCTTTGTTTTTTAATTGATTTGCTTACACCAACAAAATCCCAATTTCCTTTGCTTCCATTGAATTTCAAAAATTAGTTGTTACAATGAAATGAGGAATCTCTCGATAAATATTTGAATTCAAAATACAATTATTTATTTTATTATTTAAATTAATACAATGGAATTTCTAGTTTTTTTGTCAAAACTCTGATAATCCAAGTATTGTAAGGATCAAAGGAATTCTCGGAGTTTGTTTCCTATAGTTTATAGCCATTTTATTATTATTCATTCCCTCCCACTTTTCTCACACATTTAAAAGGATTTGTAATCACCTTATAATTGTCTTATTCCCTGTTCAGTTAAATGTTTTAATAAAGCTTTTATTATTTGGATTTAATAAATAAATATATAAATTGTGTGTTCAATTGTATGTGTCCGGTGCAGGAGATCAACTGGGGGCCTGATCAACCCTTAAGTTTATCCTAGGAAGTCCCGGGCATATTCCCTCCCGTATTCCATTATCTGGGGTTTGGGCCCACCACATTGGTAATATCTTAAACTGGGGGTCCCACCTCTATTGGTAGCACCGGATCTTCGACATCGACGTGGAATATGGGAGGTAGGTTAATTTTTAAAAAAAAATTTATATATTAAAATCTAAATTTAAAGGACTATAAAATAATTTTTGAGTAAATAATGTAAGACCCAGGGCATTTATAAATTTTTGGGAATAATAAAAATAAAATTTTAAAGCTTTATGGTAGCGCGCGTAAAACCACTTCCTTCGGGAAATAAAAGGATTTAAAATAAATATAGTGTATTTCTCTCTCTATCTTCTAATTTCATAAAGTCTAAATTTCTGAATTTTTCTCTTCCTTTTGGGATAAAACGGACAACCAAGAGTGATCTTCTGGAATAGAGCATATTTGAGTAATTTAAAGTAAATAAAATGAATTTTTGGGAGTGAAAGCAAACCCTATTCCTTCGGGAAACAAAAGGATTTTATATTAAAAAACTTTTCTACTTTTATTTTTCCGAACTCCTCTTCAAAGTCTATATTTTCTACTCTAATTCAAAATTCATAATATTATGAGTAATAGAGGTGATCTTTTGGCTTAACATTTATTTATTATTAATATACATTTTCTTATCCCATCAACCTTTGATCATTTTTACACATTAATTCTCGGCTATTTTTTTCCCTTCCTATTCTTCCATTATTTTTTTCAATTTAAAATTTTTGTATTCCCACACCTTTTATCGTCCCATTAGCCTATTCACTAAGTGTTATGTTTAGTAATAATAGTTTGATATTTTCTTGCCCTACTTTTTCTTCACTCGCTTAGCTTAAAGGGAAGATACAAAATTGTTTTAATTGTAATACCATTTGCTTTTTCCTTCCCGCATTACATCTTTGTCCTATCTTCTATCCTTATTTTACCCTCTACAAATAAACATTTCTTTAATAAATGTGAAATTGTTTTATTATTAAAATTTATTATATGTGCATAATTTTTTTAAATAAATTTTTATTATTTTTAAATAAATTTAAAAATAAAATTTTAAAATAACTTTTAAATAAATTTTTATTATAAGTAAATTTTCCTAAGTATTTTTTTGTCAAATATCTGTTAAAAAATATTCGAACAATCCTTTTTTAATATTTACACTTATCAATTTAGTTATTTTTTCACTAATTTCAGAGTCCTAAACAAAACACTAAATTTTGAATTTATTTTTATTTTGCTTTGGCTACTATCTGGATTTGAATTTTTGGCATTGTAAGTTAAAAAAAAAAAGTCCCTAAAATATTAGTAAATTAATAAATTTCAAAAAAAAATTTTTTTTTCTCAAAAATAAATTTTCCAACCCTTTTCAACACTAAATTAGTGATTTTTCAGAAATTTGACTCATTGTGATTGGCGTTGACTTACTGTGACTGTGAACGTGAATTACCGTTTTGGATTGGAAGTGAGTTTAAAATTTTGATTAAAATAAAAATTCAAATTTTTATTTTTCTCCTTATTTTGATTCAGTTTGTCTCTTTAAAATTTTTCTAAACCCATTTTTAATACCTCAAAATTTTAGAATTTAATTTCTCAGATATTTTATCTATTTTGACATTAATTCTGATAATTTCAAATCCTCTATTTGAATCTTCTTACAATTCTCCTTCAACCTCTATTTACTTAGAAATTTAATTTTTGAGTGTCTCAGGAAAAATGGGTGTATCTTTTAGTTCCGGAGTTTTGAAATAAATTAAATTTTTTTTATTGAAAAATACTATTTGGGTCGGAAGAAGACGCATGTATATAGTAAGAATTATGTTAATACAGTTTTTTTAACCTTTATTTCGGTTTGGAGTTTTGGGAATTCCCGGCAATTTTTCTTTAATTTTCCAAGTATTTATTGTATAAATTATTTTGTTTGTTTATTAATTGGTTTTGAAAACTTTCTAATTATTTCTCTTTTTTTTTCTCCTTTTCGATCTGTTCATCTATTCAATAGTTTTTTTTTAAAATTTTTTTCCTCTCCTACAGTAAGTATTTTAATTGAAAAAGAGAGAAAATAATTCAAAATAAATTTCTAATTGGCCGAAATTAAGATGAGAGCTTAGGAAATGATAAAAGGGAAATATCTAGATTAAAAGTGAGATTTAGATTAAAAGTTTTTTTTCTTCTTTAAATTTCTTTTAAATACTTTTAAATCTCTATTTTAGAATCTTATATATATTTTGATATTTTCTTTATAAATTTGACTCCCTTTTATTCAAAAATTCAATTTTTTTTTTCTCTCCATCCTTCTGTATTTTATTCACATTAATTAGCCAAAATGTTGAACTGAGAAGGCTTAACCAATAGGAACATAGGAAAGAAAAAAAAAGGGGTCAGAAAAATACAAAATAAGAAAGAAAACGTATAATTCTGTATATTTATAGAAGTCATATTTTTAATGAGTTAAGTATATTCAAATACATAAAATTTACTAAAAGTGTAATTTTTAATTAATTGTAGCTTAAAACCGGGAATTTGGAAAGTTCGAACTCTATTTGTTATTACCATAAAATATTTTCTTATTATTTTCAAATCTCACTTCTTTGCTGTCATTCCTACAAATTTGAACTTATTTTAACTTTCAAATATTAAAATTCTAACTATTATAAGGGAATTAAGTTTTACTATAATTTTTTTTTACAAACATAATTTTTTTGTCTAGAATAGTATAATTGAGCAAAAAAAAATTCAAAAAAGTTATAGCAAATTTTAGATTTTTGAATTTATACTTAATCGATGCTTAACTTAACAGACCGGACGGGTCATAACGCTACAGTTTTGCTAAATTTATTCTAATAGAATGAATAAGATCTTCTATATTTGTTCATACTCGTTCTACGTTTAACTGTCATAATATATTAATTTTTAGAATCTTTGCGCTGGTATTTTACGTCATTTCTTGTCTTAATTTAATTTCTTTTAAATATTTATTCTCCTTTTTTAAATAGGTTTAGAATTTAATATTACAAGCTACTTAAAGGATAATTATTTTTTAGTGATAGAATTTTACTTCACAAGATGGTTAAAAGAAATTCTTTTTGTGAATACCGAATTTATTCTAATAGAACCACAGTGGCTAGTGGTTATATTAGAGACTGCGGTTCAAACAGAGACTGAGGTTTTATTTTTCAATCATTCGATTTTTGGGGTTATATTAGAGACTGTATTTCTAATAGAGATGTGTTTGTATTAGAATAAATACGGTAATAAAAATTTAACGCTTTCCTTAAGATTGTTTTAAATTTTATATTGGACAGTTTAGCAATAATAGGGCTTTATTCTTCTCCAAAATTTCCTTTTAAAATCTAAATGTCAGCTCAAAGCAATATTTATTAAAAATTGTTTTTAGAACATATTAATTTTTATTAAAAATTCATAAATGTCAATGTGTTAAAAAAAAACTTCAAAATCGGTTCGGAATATTATAATTAATTAAATCTTCATTTAATTACTGGATTGTCTCTTCCCACATTTTTGCGAATCTCTTCTCTCAATTAAGTTAAATTAAATAAAAATTATTTTTACAGGTAAAATCTCATAACATTGATCCTTTTATTTACTGATTTAAAAATAAATTTTTTTTGAAGAGAAAGTTAAAAGAAATTATATTATTAAAAATTAGTGGAGTAGATGAAATATTTCACCTATTGTTATCTAACCTCTCTAAAAATTTCAATCATTGGTTTGGATTATTCTTTCTCTTCAAACTCAATTTTGTTCTAACTGAAAGAAAGAGATTTTTCCATGTAGCTTAGGCAATAATATGAGTTAAAAAAAGTGTTTTTAATAGACATATAAAATGGAAAATTTTTAGAATTTTATTCTGTTATTAAGCATCAACTAATTTCTTTCAAAATAATTTCTTTAAAATTTCTTTCAAATTTTTTTTAAAATATATAAAATAGTCTTCTTCTTTAGACATCTATAACCTGTGTTTCCTTTTTCTAATCTTTATAAATTTTATCAAATACAATAATATAAACAATATATGGATAGAATAGCTTATTGTGTATATTTGTGTATTTTTTTATTTTCACACATCGGAATTCATATGTTAGAGGAATTAGTGGGTACAAAGATTTATATATAGGTACAGATGTCAAATACACACAATAAGCCAATACAGTGTTTGTCTCTCTCAAAGGTGCTAAGTGATTTTAATTTTTTTTTCTCTCAAAAATGCTAACCAATACAGTGTCACTGATTTTAATTCTCTCAATACAGTGAATGTAATTCTTCCAAAAAAAAATAAATTTAATTCTGGTCTTTTAAATTAATTCTGGTATTTGTGTTATATTCCATATTTTATTAGACAATATGTTAACATTTAAAAAAATATTCCTTTTAAAAACAAGTGTCTTTCTTTAATAACAATTTTTCCCTTTTTCAATCAAAATTTTTGAAAGAAAGAAAGATAGAGAAATTAGAAATATAAAATTTTTAGAAATTAGAATCAATTAATTAAAAGATAAAAACTTACTGGTTAGGCTATAATATGAGTAAAATTTGGGTTTTGAACTAGTAAATTCTGGTCTTAATTAAAAATAAATAATTCTAATTGGAGTATCTATAAAATTAGAATCCCATGGTTGAATTTTGTTTCTTTTCATTTTTCTTTCTTTATTTAAAAGCTTGTTTTAACCTAAGTTCGATTTCCATACATTGTTTGTGGCAATGTACCCTAAGTGAGAGTAAATGAATAAGTTATGTTACGGTTAAATATTACGGACTAAAACAAAAAAAAATTATGATTTTTAAGAAATGTGCTTTTAAGATACTTTTGGTTCTCTTGCTATTCTTTTTTTATTTTTAAACGGGCACATTTAAATGAATTAAACGGAAACAATGGCAAAAATTAAAGAATTATTTTTCAGATTCCTTTTTCTTTCTGATTAACTAAATAAATTCTTTAATGTTTTAAATAATGGAATTGAAACTAATTCGTTTGCAGCTTATTTTTTGCCAGTTAAATAATAACATGAATCTCATTCCATATAATTTCCATTAATTATTGCATCATAATTAACCAAATCGTTTTATTCATTCTAGGTATTTCTTCAGCAAATTTTTTTTAATATGAATATCATTGTCTAAAATTCCTCTCTGTTCGCTGTGATAAAATAATCTCGATCTTAAACATTTTATTTAATTTTTGGCGACAATTTTTTTATACTTGGGTAATTTGCTTATGATTTAAATCAAGATTATGCCAATGAATTGTTATGTTCAGAATTTGGGGTTTCAAAAAAAAAACCAATGTATTTTATTAATTAATCAGTCAAAGCTTATACAAAAAAAAAGATTTTTTTAGCAAGTAGTTTTGTTTCAAATTTATTCGGGAGTTAGGCTAGATGAGCGAATATTTGTCCCAATCTTGATTTACATAACACTAGTTTATTATTAGAAATTATATAAATAAAATATGCTCTAAATAAATTTATTATTATTTTCCTTTTCTCTTAGAATTTTGTTTGCTCCTGTGGTGTCTCACCTTTTACATTAATCACTCAAATTCCTCTTTCTTCACATTTGTGTTAAGTGAAGAATTTCCTTTTTGTGCATTTTTAAATTGTAATTTGTTTAACGCCGGCTTTAGATTGAAAAGAACCCGAAGCCGACTGTTTCTATATGTACATTAGCTACTGTTACATAACTTTTGGATTCTTTTGATCAGAGCCAATTAGAAATTTCC
Source organism: Meloidogyne arenaria (assembly GCA_036172955.1). Lineage (NCBI taxonomy): Eukaryota > Metazoa > Nematoda > Chromadorea > Rhabditida > Meloidogynidae > Meloidogyne > Meloidogyne arenaria. Next base: position 6,069,255 of record JARQAB010000011.1, on the reverse strand, counting down.
AAATTTTTTTTTCCTCTTTTCTTTCTCGGTTCAGAACTTTTTGTTGTTTTTGCGATCCAGAAGATTTTGAAAAATATTCCCGATTTAAATTTTTTTTGTTTTCTCCTTTTGATTTATGATAAAGACCTTTTGTTAGAGATAGTGCGGGCCCAAAATTCTCGTCATAAAATTCTCGCGATGATTGTTACATATAAAGTTATTTTTTTTTCTTTCTTCCCCTATCTGTGTTTAGAAATAAGTCGAGAATAAATTTGAATTTTTTTTTTCTCTTTTTCTTTCACTTTTCTATATCTCTTTCAACATTAGTATTTAATCTCACTTTAATTTTGATTCAATTCAAATTTAATTAAAAATATATACCTTAAATGCTGAAATAATACCCTCTCTCATATAATTGCCCACTCCGAGAGGTCGAAACAATAATTACCCTGGGTAATTATTTTAGCAAATTCGGTATTAAAAAAAAATGTAAAAAAAAATAAATAAAAATAACTTTTTTTCCCCAAATTTAGCTCTTTGTTGTTAATTGGATTTAAATTTTTTTGGCTTCGGCTATCTTCTGGTTGTTATAGGAAGTAAGTTTAACATTTAAAAATTCAAAAAATTTAAAAATTTAAAAATTTAAAAATTCAAAATTTAAAAATTCAAAATTTTTTTTTACAAAAAAAAAAAAAAAAAAATTTCAAAAATTTTTTTATAATAATAGAACAAGATACATAATAAATTAACTAAAATATACAAAAATATATACCTATATATAATTTGAGAGGGGTAAATTTAGAAAATTTATAAATATAATAAATTAAATCAATAAAATATTTAAAAGAATTTTTTAATGGGGTCCATTTATAATTCTGAATTGAATGTACTAGGTGAAGGTAACTCCTCGGGATCCCATTTAGAATTATTTAATGGAGAAACTGCATCCTCTTTTGATGACTGGACAATTAGATTCCTAGATTATCTTGATGTATTTGGAGCGAACTGGACAGAATCTGATAGAATAAATAGACTAAAATTAAACTTAGGTACGCAAGCCCGACATATTTTTGAAAGTCTATCACCAAGTGAACGAAGTCCCATAGAGAATGCAATTAAAAATATTAGAGCAAAATTAGACAGTCCACACTTCAGAGAGCTCGCTCATAAAAGGTTAGCAGCTTGTTACCAAAGGGAGGGTGAACTAGTTAGTGACTTTATTAAGCGCTTAGTACCTTTAGTAAATGCAACCACGCCTCATATACCGCTAGAAGTAAGAGAGGAAATAATGTGTAGATGCTTTACAGAAAAAGTTAGGCCTGAGTTTCAAAGGACCCTGCAGATGGTAGGTCCACTAATTGGTCGTAAAGATTTTGATAAGCTCACTGCCTATGTACAGGAACTCGAAGTTGCTTCTGAAAGGGAAGGAAGAGCTGGTAATGATGGGATCCATGCTATTGCAGATATGCATAGTCAGCAGTTGCCTAAAGGAAGGTTTTCAACTTGGCGACCAATAAGTGCAAATAATAATCCGCAAGCCTTTGGGGGATACAATAGGAACACTCCAAACAGATATGTAACATCTAGCAACGAGCAGAGATTAGGTTATGGAAGTTATCAGGCAGGAAATCAATGGCGTCCGCAAAATGACAGAAGGTGGAATAGCCGACCTTTCTGTCACTTTTGTCGCAGAACAGGACATGATCAATACAATTGCAGAGAACGCAGGCAAAATAATTCATTTAATAATAGAAATAACTATCAGCGAGATTCTAGAGATAGAGATAACGAAGAAATCAGAGAAGTATTAGATAATTTAGTAATTCAAATGCATGAAATGAGAATGAATGCAAACCATGCTTCGGCTAATCAAGGAAATATTAGGTCATTGCAACCAGTACCGCCTAGCATTACACCTGAAAAATCTAAAAATATTAATGAAAAGGGTGAACCAAATAAAATAGCTAGTTGGGAAAATAAGGGTCGTAGAGTAAGAATACCTTCAATCATGGGAACTACTCTTTTGTTAATATCAATGTTTTGTAGTGCATTTGCAATCAACCCTGTATTAATTCCGAAGGGACCAATGATCTGTCAGACACATGAGCAGGCACTAATTTGGGAAATGCCTGAAATTCCAAGTTGTCCAATGGTTATTTAACAGCTAAGCATACTCCTGTATTAGAGAGAAGATAAATTTATGTCCCAAATAGTATTGAATTTTCAACCAAAGCGTGGGCCTGTAGAAAGATAAAGAAAAATGCGAGAAAATACACAACAATAACAGGAATCCCAGTCGAAGAAAAATTAATTCATGAAGAGTTAGACTTGTCTGTAGAAGAGTGTAATCAGATGATAAAGCATCATAGTTGTAGCTTCGGCATTCTTAAGGATAATAATAATCTATGGCAAACTGAAAATAAAATTGATTTAACACCCAGGATGTGGTTTATGGGGTCATTTTCTTGGAAAAATATTTCGAGTGAAAACTGTTTTCTATTTAAGAGCAGAATTGATTCGCATTTCGGTGCACAAGAGGTTGTAACGCCATTAGGATTAACTCGGGACTGTCCATATACTAAGGGTAATTGTATATTGGAAGATAAAACCGTTTTAATTTGGGAAGTAGACAATCAAAGGAAATGTAATTTTATTCCAATTGGCGAAAAAGAAGGTAAATGTATGGGTCCGATTTGGCTATCTGACGATGGTCGGCTTGGATTAACGTTTGAAAATGAAACATTCATTCATGATTGTGGAAGGAACATTTCGGTCTCTGATCAAGGTTTAGGATCGATAGTAATCACAACCTCGGAACTCACTAGAAGGAAGCGAGGTACAGAAAGGGCATATAAACGATCATTTTCTGATGGACTTGTAACCTCCTCGCAGCTAGCATCGCAGCTCACATATTTGGATGCCGCTCTTACTAAAGCAGTCAATTTTGCGTTCGCGCAATCAATTAGGTCATTTTGTGAATTTACCGAAATGGTAAAGCACTGGGTAGAATCGACTTATATGTCAGATCCAACTGATTTAGCTCGCTCACTCTTTTCCAATTCTTATTTAGTTGCAAAGAAGTCTGCCAGGTCTCTAATTAAAGTTTGGCCTTGTGTACCTCTAGAAAAAGAAGACTATGAATTTTCTCCTACTAAATTAGACCAATGTTTTGAATTCCTACCAATTATTTTAAAAACTGAGAGCAAAGAGCATTTAGCTTTTGTTGATCCAGTAACAATGATAGTTTCCCCAACATCTAAAAAAGGTCCATGTGAAGAGTTTAGGAATATAATTATTCAGGTTAATGATCAAATCTTAGAAGTTGATCAAATTGAAGGAAGAATTACTTCGGTAAAACCAAGGATATTTTTGTGGCCTGAAGCCAAATTTAATTTTACTAACATGATTCCAAATATTGAGTCGCATGCGTTTCATCAACTAGTTTTATTAAACATGACAGATATTAAGAACCATGCTTTTGTAAGTAACTTAATAAAAGTAAGTCAAATGACTTACCAAATCAACGGAAAAGATTCTATTGTATCCATGTCAATGTCTAAGGAGTGGCAAGAAGTTGAAAATCAAATTGAAAAGGGAATTATAGGGGACTATAAAAGCATTTGGGAAACTATTATCTCAATTTTAGTAGTAATTTTAGCACTAGATTTTGGAATAAGGTTAGCAATGATTATTGCTGAAATGTATGCGGGGAATGGGCGACTTGGCAGACTCTTGTTTGGTCCTGAAATACCAAAAGCTCCTATCCCACAGAGAAGATTAGACATTCAACGTGTACCAGAACCCATTGTAGAATTACATAACATTTATGAAGAACCGATAAATAGGCCACTGTCAATCTCTTGGCCCCCATCAATAAGGAATACTGTAAATGCTAATACTTTACCAAGAAGCATAACAAGCACAAGACCTAGGTCTACATTAGGAATTAATAGGAGTAGAGGATTCATAGGAACGTTGGGAGCGAGTGCTAACCAGTAATAGTTGATGTCTCCTTAAATACTATACCTGTCAAATGTTTAATCGACACTGGAGCAATTACCTCGGTAACGAACATTGCTTTAGCAGAATGGCTGGGAACGAAAATTCTTCGAACTGAAACATTCCTCCAAAGTGCCTATGAGCATTCCATGTGTGCAAAGCAAGCCACTAGTGTGCAATTAAAAATAGCTGGAGTTGTAGGTGGAATTGTAATTCATCATTTTAATGATAAGTTCCACTGGGATAACCATGATTATCATTTTATGGGATGCGATGCATTAGCACAGCTGCCTCCTTTTATTGTTGACCTGATGAACAAAATGTTTTGTATAGAAGGAAATCAAATTTGCATTGAAAATAGAATAAATAGGCCACTAAGGAATCTGAAAATACACGCATTAGAAACTTGTGAAATAAGACCCAATGAGCAAAGTGTAATAAAAGCCAAAATAAATTTTCCTGAATTGCTTAGGCATAATATCTGGATTCACTCAATGGATAATAGACTTCAACAAGAAGGTTTAAAGTCAAAAACATATTATGATAGATTAATTAGGAATCCCACTGTAACAATTGGCGATAGAGTTCTTCTTCGGAATTATGCTGGTAAAATAGGCTCATCCAAAAAGTATCATCTCCCTTGGAAAGGCGTCTTTAGAGTGATTGAAATTAATGGGGTTCATGTAAACATATTAAGTTGTAACTCACCTTAATCCAACCCAAGAATAGTTCACATTAATCAGCTTATGAAATGTATAGAGCCACTCCCGACTGAACCAGTTTGCACTGCTCCTAGGTTAGAAGCAGAGGAGTAGAAGTGTTAGAGGAATCTGGTGCAGAAGAAATAGTTAACATGCCAGGATTCTCACACAGTAAAGTAGCTGAACCAAATTTAGAGGTAGAAGGTAGTCAGGTTGAAGTAGTAGGTCGCCAGGGACTAAGTAGATATAATTAAAGAAAAAGCCCAAAACAGAAAATACTCATAATTGCTTCGGCTATCAAAAGGATTTAAAATTTAAATTTAATTCAAAAAATGTATATAAATATAAAATAAAATATATAAAAAAAATAAATAATAATAAAATATATATAAAAAAAAATAATAAAATTAAAGTAAAACAGTTACTTAAAATTAATTAAAATAAAAATAAATAAAACAATAATTTTTTAACAAGTATTTTCATTACATTAGATTGTGTTGAACTTAAAATTTCGAGTAAAATGAAATCTCCAATCATCAAAAAAAACTGTGTTGGAACTGAGTTGGCGTTATTTTTTTTACGGAGGTTTTCGCGATCTATATTGGGGATTCGGCTAACAATAAAAATTAAAAATACAAAAATATTCAGACAATAATATATAATATTTTGATAATAGTTAAAAAATAAATAGAAGATATAAAAAAAATATATTATTTCTTTTATTAAATAAATTTGCTAGATTTTCAATAGTTCTGAGATGTGCTTCAACAAAGTACCGGAGCATGAATTATGGAAGATGGATGAAATGGAAGAAGAAAATATTATTATTGAGGAAGATTTAAGGGATTTGGGCCATGATGAAGTACGTTTTATTAGGTACGATGATTGGCATTTGGAAGAGGGGGAGGAATTGGTGAACATGGAGACTGATGTAGAAGAAGAAAAAAATGAAGATGGGAAGAAAGAAGAAAAGTCAGAGGAAGAAGAAGAGCCCACGAATATTGAAAATGACGAAGCTCCAATGGTCAACATCTTCAGAGATTGGATTGAAGTTCTTGAAGAAGATTGGCCAGAAGAGATGGAAATGAATGAAGTTGACGAAAAGGAAGAAGAGGAAGAAGAAGAAGATGATTATGATGATGAAGAGATTGAGCTGGGAATTGAGGTGACAGAAGCTCTTTGGAATTGAGATGACAACAGAAGCCCATTTTGCAGTGGGAGTTTAAAAAAAAAAAAAGATAAATCTTTAGCAAGATCAGTCCTTCGGGAATAAAAAGTCTGATCTTGGATAAGTGTTAAGGTTATCAATGTTCAGGAACGTAAGAACAGGGATGTTGAGTAAGAACTCGAAGATGCAAAGGATGGTGGTTTTCTGGTTTGTCATCCGTTAATTTTAAAGGTCTTGAAAGTCAACGTGAATGTTTTGAACAGCACTTACCATCGATATTTCCGCCCAGAGTACGAATCATGGCAAACTCCTCCGCGCCTTAATGGCTCGCGAATTTGAAAAAGATTTTGATGATGAAGAATCAAATGCTTAGGCAGTCCTCACTCGGCGTTCATCTCCAGAGCTTGCCCAAATGCATCCAATCAGGTTTCGACCTGGAGAGCATGGTTGAATAACTTGTCTTGTCAACCAGGGTTCGACACACAAGACTCAGCGTCTGTTGCAGGATGCATCCATTGATTGTAGAAATGGTTTCATTCGCTTCTTACGAAAGGCATGGAGAGTCACTTGAACCAGGAAGAGGTGCTGAAGAACGCTCACTTCTTACGACCTCTAAATTTCCACCGCCCATGCAAAATTGTCCCATTGTTCTACTTAATGTTCTTGGAACTTGTAGACAGGACAATACTTCTCACTCGTTATGTAATGATGAGCATTCGGCTTCGGTCATTAAATTGATTCCTGCGTTGTACGACAAAATTTCAACCGATATTTCTCTGGCTGTTATTTGCTTATATACCTTTCAGAAAGAGTCTCTCCAGAAAGAGTTTGAGAATTTGTGTTGGAATGTTTTGGTTGTCACAGTTGATGAATTCAATTCCAAGAGGCTGGTCTTGTCATACTGATAACAACTACGTCTTCGAGTAGAGCTGATGGCCTTGGAGACTGTTCGGACTTTCTCAAGGATGACAACCGAGCCACGATGGCGTTGATTCGTGCTAAGCACGGTCTCTTCATTATAGCTGACTTTGAAACACTTCGATGTGGAATTGTCTGGAATCGGTTCATCTGTTGTGCAACTGAGTTCACTCAAATTGTCGGTCCGGAATATCTTCAAGTCCTCCAGTCGGGTAGTTGTATGCGAGATAGGTTCGGTCAATTGTTGTCTTGCACGGGTAGAATGGTCGCTGACTGTGTGGATGAGCAGTATCCCCCTCAACAGCAACAACAACAGCCTTCAACATCACATGGTTTCGGCCGCACTTATGGTTCAACTAATGTTTGGAGCAGAAATGATAGGAATTCTAGGGATTATGAGTGGTTTAAAAACTTAAATTTTAATAAAAATAATGTAAATACTAATATTTCAAATTACAGGAAAAGACCAGCTGAGCGAATCTGGAAAGAATATGCTAATACCACATTTTTCATTACATGTTTCAATTGCGGACAAAATGGGCACATGGCGCGACATTGTACTAATTGGAATGTATGGAGGAAAATATTAAATTTGTTTTTTTTTAATTAATTAAATTTTTTTTTTGTACTTTTAATACACATTCTCATTTCTTTTAATTATTTTTAAAATGAATTTTATTCATTAATGTAATGTAATTTCCAAACCTTTCCCATTATTTGTTTTGGTTTCATTAACCTTGATTTTTTTACATGCCTTAACTACCTTTTCACATTCCTTCACTTAATTAAAAATTATTTAAAATTATTAATTCAATTTTATTCACAATTACTTATTTTTACATTTTAATGTCAATCAATTTTTTTAATTCTCTTACCCTTATTATATATATACTTAAATTTTCTTAACTTTATGCCAATTTGTACCAATACTCTTATAATTACATTTTGTCTTTTTTTACAAAATTTTTACCCTCAATTACATTTTATAATTTTACTTTTAAGCTTAAACTCTCACTAATGTCATTAAGTCTAATACATTTATTAGTTTCATATTTTAAATGTTTAAATTGTCAAATTTCATTTAATTTGTTACAAATTTATACAATCATATTTATAAAACTTACAATTAATTTACTTCCCCACAAATTATTTACATTTACCCTATTAATTTTTAGAGTCTTTCAAATTACATTTAAAAATATCCCAAATTCTTTTCTGTAAAATTATTATTTATGCTTTCCTATTATTTAATTCCCAATTTTAAAATTGTTATTTTTACAAAACTTTTAAAATATATCCAATTTTACCCACAAATCAAATGTTATTTATGTCCAAACTTTTACATTAATTTCAAATGTTTATTCAAAATCCTTAAAACTTTTTCTATTAACCTTTCAACCAAACCATTTATACCCAAATTTATTTTGTACATTATTTTTAGAAAATTCCTTTTCTATGTCTCTAAAAACTTTTTCTATTACAAGTTTTATTCCACACATACCCAATTTTTTTTAAATTTATTTTTTTTTATTATTGAATTTCACAGAATCACACTTCGGTAGTTATCTGGATTTTTAAAAATTCTTTTATTTCACACAATTGATTTATGAATTTATATTCTAATTTACGCGTTACCCATGTAATTTTATATTTTTACAAAAATATTTCAATGTCACAATTTATCCTGATTTCCTATATTCTGAAATTTATATGCATTTTTAAATCATACCCACATTTTTAAACAAAAGGAAACATACTCACCCGAAACCTGAAGAAATTTTTAAAAACACAACCCCAGCTAGACTAAACAGACTCGAAAACATACAATTACAATTATATCAAACTTCACTACTTAATAATGATCAAGAGAAATTTTTCATGAAAAAAATCGATAAGCACTAGAAGATGGACCAGGGTCGGTCCAAAAATAGAAAAAGGAGAGATATGCTCGAAGAGCACAGAAAGAAATGAGATAAATGAGAAGAAATTTAATTTAGGTTCGCCTACTCACCAGAGTACTTATCGATTGAGAAATAAAAGTGAATGGTCATTATTTAAGTAGTTTGGGAAACGATAAAAAAAAATTTTGAGAAATTTAAATAGTCTGTTTAAGTCTAGATTAAGACCAGGGACGGTCTTGATGGGGAAGGGACGTGTAAGGATCAAAGGAATTCTCGGAGTTTGTTTCCTATAGTTTATAGCCATTTTATTATTATTCATTCCCTCCCACTTTTCTCACACATTTAAAAGGATTTGTAATCACCTTATAATTGTCTTATTCCCTGTTCAGTTAAATGTTTTAATAAAGCTTTTATTATTTGGATTTAATAAATAAATATATAAATTGTGTGTTCAATTGTATGTGTCCGGTGCAGGAGATCAACTGGGGGCCTGATCAACCCTTAAGTTTATCCTAGGAAGTCCCGGGCATATTCCCTCCCGTATTCCATTATCTGGGGTTTGGGCCCACCACATTGGTAATATCTTAAACTGGGGGTCCCACCTCTATTGTATTTTTAAGAAATTTATTGTATTAATTTTTCAGAGATTTAAAATTAATTTTTTTCATTTATGTTCTTATTTTTAAGAACTCATTAAATTATTACCTCCAAAGATAATTAATAAATTTAATTTTTCAAAGAATTTTAATAGTATTTGTCTGAATCGAAAAATATTATTTTTAATTTATTTCAAAATGTTTTCCTGCTAGACAACATTTAATTGTTTCTGGGGTGACATTAAAAGAAAAAAAGGTTTAGGGACAATAAGGCAATAGACATTTTTCTCCTTTTTCTTTATTTTGATTGTTTTCTTATCAAAATTGTTGTATTACAAATTAAGAGGTTTTTAAGATTATTCATCTTTCCCTCTTTTCTAAAAAAACACGAATATATTTTTTTAAATAATTTTATATTCTTCTTAATCGGCTTTTAAAAATTAATATTTTTTAGATTTATTTTATCAAATTTATGGCCCAGACTCGAAGTGGAGCAAAAGCAGCCGCAACCAAACACGACCGTAGGTATCGCTCGTCTTTACCCGATTCATTTATGCAACGCGCCCAGCGTAATCAACGTTCTACAACTCCGAGAGATATGAAAGGGAAAAGTTCGGGGAATTTTATTCAGGTTTTTTTTTCATTTATTTAAATTAAAAATACTTTTAAAAATTTTAGAGATTTTTTGGTTTCTTCATTTCTCTTTGTGTAAATTATATAGAATATGATTGTCAATTAAAACATTCTCAACTTGCAAGGATGGGTGATCACGGTTTAAATGTTTAATTAAAATTTCTTTTGATTTTTAACTTTTAGTTTATTCTGCCATAGATGCTTCTTGGTTAGATCAACTTTGCATGAGCAAGTAAATTTTCATATATTTTTTGAAATTTTTTTATCAATTATTTTTAGGTTTTGGAATTATATTGTTCAATGGTACCCACTTTGGTTGGCACCTAATTTAATAACGCTGATTGGTTTGGTACTTAAATTTTATTTTATTAAATTAGTTTAATCGTCTCTTTTTGAATTTTATAATTAAGATAACTAAAAGTTAGTCATTCCTTTAAGTTTATTTTTGAAATTTAAAAAATTTTTTACTTTATGAGGATGTATTATGTAAAAATTAATTTAAAAATTCGTTAAAATTTTATTTTTTTATTATTCTCATTTTTCTTTTCAGCTGATCAACCTCGTCACTGTTCTTATCCTCTCACATTTTTGTTATTCTGCGACGGAACAAGTTTTGTCAAAAATTTTATTTTAAAATTTAAAGAATTTTAGGCCCCATCTTGGGCATATTTCCAAGCTGCAATTGGCCTTTTCCTTTACCAGACATTGGATGCTACAGATGGAAAACAGGCGAGGAGAACTCAATCTTCTTCCCCTTTAGGGGAACTTTTTGATCACGGCTGTGATTCCTTAACTCAAGGTTTTAAAAATTTATTTTTGAAAATTATTAAGTTAATTTTTAAAATTTTAGTTTTTGTAACTTTAAATGTTTGTTATGCAATGCAATTAGGTTTGTTTTCTTTTTTCAAATTATAAGTGATTTTTGGATTTAAATATTCTTAATAATGCATCCTATAATCCATCTTCAAAACACTTTTTGGAAATTAAAAAATAACTTTTCATCGATATTTTTATTTTTTCTATTTAATATTCTTTTAAATTTCATCTTCAATGAATATTTAATTAACTTTTCATTTTATTTTGTTCTATCATTTTTTATTCATTTATTCTTTGTTTTTATTTAACTATACCTAAAATCTAATTTTCTTTTTAAATTTTTTTAATATTTTTAAATTTAAGAAATTTTTATTTAAGGAACTGAACGTCACATGGTTTTGACTGTTATGATTTTTTCAATCTCTTTGTTTTACACTGCACATTGGTCAACTTATTGTACTGGACAACTTAGATTTTCAAAGTTTTGTTTAATTTTTTTGATTAAATTGAAATTAATTCTTTTTCAAGATTTGATGTTACTGAAGCTCAAATGACTGTTATTGGAATTCTTTTATTTACTTCTATTGTTGGTTCTGATATTTGGAATATTAGAGTTTGTTTTTTAAATATAATTTTTAATTTTTTAAAAAGATTTTTGGTTGGCAATTAAAAACTATTTGTATGCTTGTTTGTCTTGTGGGGGCAATATGGCAATTTTTTGGTTATATGAATGTTATTTTTAATGAAGGAGTAGGAAAAAATGGATCAACTGTTGCGGTAAATTCATTTTATTTTTATTTATTAGATTTTTTAAAATACAAGGGAGTTTAAAAAAAATTTTTTGAGTTTAAGGTTGGGATTCCACAAAAATTGTATTTTTCACATAAATAAAATATATTCTATAATTAAGAGAGAGAGGGGGGGGGTGATGGTTGAAATCAAAATTTTTGAGATTTTTTTTAATTTTTAAGGACACTTCAGTAATTTGTCCATTATCTCCATTATTGGCTGTTTGTATTCCCTTTTTAATGCTTTATTGTAAATCAACATCCAGAGTTTATGATCAAAATATTACTTTACTTTGTCTTTGTTTTGGTGCAATTGGAGCTAAAGCTACTAATCGCTTAGTAAGTTTATTTAAAAATGAATTTAAAAAAAACTGTAGATATAGAAGAAATTACAAAAAATTTCTTTTCTATTTTTTCTCTCTCCGTAATTAAATTTTAATTAAAAAATTCTTTTCAAGAATTCATGTTTTTTATTAATTATTTTTACATTTTTTATTTTTCTATTTTATTTTTAAATTTTAAGATAATTGCTCATATGAGCCGATCTGAACTAGAAGTTTGGGATTGGATTTATTTAAGTCCCTTCATTATGATATTAAATCAGGTAGAAAATAGAATGATTAGTTTTTATAATTATTTTTAATTTTAGTATTATGATTATATTGTGGATGAATATTTGTTGCTTTTAGTTGCCACGGTAAATAATTTTTTTGTCTTTAACCTTTTTAAAAAATAAAAAATATTTTTAACAGATTTATGCTCATATAAGTCTCATAATTTTTTGTATTCTTATCTGTCGACAATTTTGTGAATTTTTGCAAATTAGTTGTTTTCAAATTGGACACGTTAAAAGGCAAAAATCAAATGATTTTGGTCCATCAATTAATGATGGATGTAAAGATCAGAATCTTCATGTTGAATGACAAGAAATTTAAGAATATATTTTTTAGTATCTCAATTTTATCATTTTAAAGAATATTACTAGCCTTTATTTTTTGTAAATTCTTTGCCTTTCCTTGACACTTCTTTGCTCATTCTATACATATTAAATATAATTTAGTTTACATTTTTATTGTTTTTTGATTACTTAGAATTAAATGATAGACTTGAGAAGAATTAAAAATAAATCAGAGATTAAAGGATATAAATACTTTTGAGATTGAACTCCAAAATAGATTTCTCTAGACTTGGAATTTTTTAATAAAAATATTTTTTTGTAGCTATAATTCAGGGATGTGCCAGTTTCGCCTTTCGCTTTTTTTATCAACTTTCGCCTTTTCGCTTTTTAAAATTCGGCACACTCCTGATATGTATATTTATAGGAATATTTAAAATCAAAATATTTTTTAAAAAGCTTATAAAAAATAATAATTCTCAAAGTTGTTCTAGTTCGGGTAATTTAACATTTCCTCGTAGGCAGAGATCGGCAAGTGCTTTTGGCATTACGTTATGAAATTGGCCACGGTCGTGAACAAAAGCAATGTAATTTAATTGAAGACTATGATATTTTGCGCAATTGAAGCAAAATTCAATTAATTGAAGTAATTCTGTATATCTTCTGGCGCCTGGTATTGGTCCGTAATTGTTCTAAAAATATTATATTTTTCTGAGTAAATACATCTCGGAAACTTTGTAACAAGGTTTCTTCCAAAGGTGTTTTTTAACCTTCAGTAATTGAAAGTATTTTTCTACCTGTAAAACTTTCAATAAAATTCCACAATATTTTTCTGCCTCAGCTAACAATATTTTCTGTCCATTTTGACTTAATCCGTTAGTAACCATATGTGAATAAATAATAGCCTTAAGTAAAACATATTCTTCCTCTTCAAGTTTAACTCGATTAAAAGGTTCCATACTTTTTTTAAATACAATTTTGCTAAGTTTATTTATTCTAAAAAAATTTTTTTTTAATTTTATTAGATCAAAATTAACGTTAAATCTCCTCCATAAAATTCTCCTCTTAAAGAGAATATTGCAGAAATACCAGATGGAAAAATAATAGTTTCTGATCTTTTTGTATAAGAATAATAACCCATAACCAAGACTAATAAAGGTAAAGCAATTGTTGATAACAAATAAATCTTTAATTTTTTTTTAATTTTTAAAAGATTAATTTTTTGGGTACACCTCTTTTCAGTTTGAGCTCAGTTCAGTCTGGCGCCCTATAACTTTTGAACGTGTCTGGTGATTTCGCCAGTGAATGATCTGGGCAGTGAGTGATATGGGCAGTAGTGATTTAGGCAGTAAACGTTTTTTAAAAAATTTTCTTTCGCGAAAAAACAATTCGAGTAATACTATAAAAATAATCATGCGTAATCTTGGCTTTAAATGTATTTTACTTGAATTTTTTAAAATGAATTTTTTAAAGACAAGTTGGCATCGTATTAAAATTAAACAATTAGAGATGGGTGGCTAAACACGTCTCCGGGTCCACAATCATCCAACTATTTTTGCAAATTTTTAAGTTCAAGACTCAAACATCTGTTACTGCCCAAATCACTTACTGCCCAATTAACTCACTGCCCAATCCACTTCTGTCGAAATCACACGGCACCCTTTTGAAGGGGCTGATAATTTTTAATGTTCTTGGTACCATTTGATAGAGCATTAAATAAGCTCTATTTTTTATTTTTCTACTCTATTCTATTTTTTTAAATTTTTTTTTAAATTTTTTTTTATTTTTATATATCAGAAAATCAGAATTATTGACTAACTGGCAAAAAAAGTTGTTCGAAAAAGTGCCAAAAAATCACGTTTTTTTTGAAAAAGTTGGTTTTTATATCATAACTTTTTTATTAATCGGTCAAAAATTTTAATTTTTTTTATGTTGTAGAGCTTTTGATTCACTATCCAATAATACCAAGAACATGAAAAAGTGACGATTTCTTTATGAGTTATAAGCTCCAGACTGAACTGAGGTGCTCCGAAATTTCTTTTAAATTTACATTATCATTTAAATCCAATTTTGGAAAGAAAGGAAGTGTTTTTGCAATTTCAACAATTAAAAGCAAATCTTCTGTAAGAGTAGGAGGGCGCATATGGAAATGCCCATATTTGTGTAAAAAGTCAATTAAAGATTGTTCTGCTCTTTGTTCTTTTTCCTTAAAATTTTTTTTTCATTTTTTAGTCTCTATAAGATATTTAAAATATAATTTTGGAAAAAATTATTTTTATTATTTTTATTTTTGTATTTGCAAAGTGAACGTATCTTTAAAATAAATCACAAAATTTAATTTAATATTGGAAAAGGAAGCACTGTAATTTTATGATTTTCAAAGTAAATGTTTGAATTATTTAAGTCAATTTCTATCTATCTAGTTTAATTAATTTAATAGGTTCCCCAATTTCTCAATATTCATTTAAAAAATTGACTGTTTTAAACAATTACCACATATTCCTGACTCTGAGAAAGCACATTTTCTTTTCGAGTAAGCAATGTATCTAAAGATTTACAAGAACATAAAAAATTCCATTCAGGAATATTTGTTGGGGAATTTCTAATTCGACTAGCATTTTTCTCGATAATTAAGAGATATTCAATAATTTGATGATAATCATTAACTTCATTTAACTGAAACTAAAAATTAAAGTAAATATTTAAACTTGCTTAGTATAAAACAGTTTTTTATCTTATTTTTTAGTGAATTTTTCAGAAAAAAAACCATCAATTTTTCGAAATTATATTGCTAAAAATTCTATTTTAATAAATCGTAAATATCCATGGTATATTTTATTTTTGAGTGTCTTATTGAGTGGGAAACTTTTTAATTTCCGTCTAATGAGTTTTTATTAAGGCATTTATTTAAATGAAATCTAGTATACTATATTACCAGATCAACAAAACTTTCATTTTCTTCCATTTTTCTCGTTATATATTTCCCATTATTTGCAAGTTCTCTAATTCTTTGTTCAATTTTTGCTTTTATTTCCCAAAAAGATTCTGAACGGTTTCCTTTCATTGTTTGTATATTCATTCCCATTAATAAACATTTATCAAACCGGCAACTTTTGCATTTATTTGGAACTTTTTAAACAATTAAATTAAATTCCCCCCCTCCCCCCCTACCATTTTTAATTTCACAATTTCCATCATTTTTGCATTTAAACAATTTATGTTCTATTAGAGTTATACAACGACGAAAAAAGTGTTTACAACCTAAATATTTAATGAATTTAAAAGGGGATTTTAAATTTTAAAAAATTAGAAAAAAGAAATGGAGAAATTCCGTCATATTCCCCGGAAACCGATTCGGACAAAAGAGGTGGAGATGCTTGGCGCAGCAGCAAAAATCTCAACGGAAACCATAGGTAATGAGCTAAAAGAAACAATTATAACTTTGTCCAATCAGATCAAATTTCAATGATTTTGATGTCATTCGACTCAGCTCGACGAGCTCTTTCGAATGACAAATCTTTTGTCCGAATCGGTTTTTGGGGGGTATGACAGAATTTTACCAAAGAAATGATGTATATAATCAGAAAAAAAAGACAAAATAATTTATAAAAAAGTTTTTTCAATTTTTTCGGGAACTTTTAAATTATAAAATAAATTTAAAAAACAAACAAACCATCACAACAAACAACATTATAATAAGAATAACCACTAGCTAAATAACCACAAACACAACATTTTGTGGGGGTAATTAATTGTTTATTTTTTTGTTTATTTGAAGAAGTTTGAATATCCATTTGAAATTTAAAAAAAAAAGATTTCTAAATTTCTTTTTTATTTTAAAAGAGATAATAAAATAAAAAAAATATTTCTTTACATTAAAAAGCTTGACAATTAATATACCTAAGTATGAAAAAAAATTTTGTAGTTAAACTTTTTGTTATGGAAACGAGTTCTCTCTCTTTCTTTGGTAAATTTGATAAAAATTAAAAGAAATATTTTTAGTCAATATTTGGTAGAAAACAAGAAAAAAATAAAGTAACTAACTAAAAATAAATAAGAAAATCAGCATAAGAAATTTTGTAAAGAAATAATTAATCATAATTAAAAGGGTTGAAGAGGAAATTCATAAAGATATCAGAAAAAAATTTTTTATAAAATTTTTATCCATCAAAGAGAAAATCAAAAAAAAACTTTTCTAATTTATTACAACAAAATTTTATTTTCCTTTTCAGAAAGTTTATATAAAATATATAGATAATTTTTAAATATTCGAATATGTACATCAGAATGGTACTTATTTAGTTCCCCCCCCCCCAGTCAGTTTTTTCGAAAATTATGTAAAAATGGTCATTCTGAACAACAATTGTACAACCCATCGAGCTGAGTCGAATAACACCAAAATCAACAAAATCCGACTTGATTTGACCGAAATACAGACCCCTGAAAATTGAACAACCATGGGGGTGATTTTTTGAAATAAAAAAAGTTTACCCAAATGATAGCTCATTCGAAAGAGCTCGTCGAGCTGAGTCGAATGACACCAAAATCAACGAAATCGGACAAGATTTGACAAAGTTATGACATTATTTAGACCTACCGGAGTCGGCGACTTATGTCATAACTTTGTCAAATCGAGTCGAATTTCGTTGATTTTGGTCTCATTCGACTCAGCTCGACGAGCTCTTTCGAATGAGCTATCATTTGTATAAATTTTCGTCTTTATGATTTTGTGCCCATGTTGTTTAGTGGTCTGTATTCCGGTCAAATCAAGTCGGATTTTGTTGATTTTGGTGTCATTCGACACAGCTCGATGGGTTCTACAATTGTTGTTCAGACTGACCATTTTTACATAATTTTCGAAAAAACTGACTGGGGGGGGGAAACTAAATAAGTACCCATCAGAATTTGTCAAATATTCTTCGCATATTTCATTAAATTGTAGAAGTCATTTGTAATGTTTATATTTATTAGTTGTGGATGGAGAACATTTATCGAGACCAGGAATGGATTTTCGTCCTGGTCTTTGCCTTCCGTCTGCCGCTTTTTAAGATTCAAAATTATTCATCCCTGATCGAGACTGTGGCTCTATTATTAATCAAGTACTCCTTCCAACAACAACTTCCTACATTTATTCTTTAACAAATTATTTAATTATTTTTTAATAAAAATTCTAGATAATATTTTTTATGAAAATATTTCTTTTTATTTTCTTTTTTATTTTTTACATCTTCAACACTTCCTTATTTTAACCTCAAATTTCATAAAACAACACGCGCATTTTTTGCCCTTTGGCATTTAACTCTTTTTTTATTCTCCCGTCTCCCGTCTCATTTCTCATTTTTTTTTGTTTTCACCTCCTCATTTTCAAGTATTCTTTCAGGAAATTAACTCAACGAGAGGATATGTAGAAGTAAGGGGGGAGGGGGTGTGGAGAGGAATTGTTGAAAAATTGAGATGAAGGCGTTGTCATTATAATATAAATATATTTTTGCGTTTTCATCAAAAATTTTTTTTGCGGATAAAATTCATTTGAAGTTAAATTTTATTTTAAATATTATCTAAAGAGAAATATTAATTATTATTTTTTTGGCAGTCTGGTAAAAAGTTTGAAGTTTGCGTGCATATTTTAAATTATTAAAGTCCAATAACAATAAAAACTTTAACCAAAAATTCTCATATAAAATTATTTAAATTTGGATTTTTTCTGAATTTATCGCCGGAGGAAAAAGAATTTAAGAATAATTAACTTCGATTAAGGAGATTTTCATTGATGATTATATAATTCTGAAGATTCTAGTAGTTCAGTTAAATCTCCTTTACCCACTACTTTAGTATCTACACAAATTAAGCTTCACAAAATTTATTTTTCTGTTATAAACTCTTTCAAATTTATAAAAAAATTATTTGCGGATTGTCCGCAAAAAAGTTGACTCTATTAAGTTTTTGTGTTGAGGGGGCTAACTAACCAATACATACTTGAAGAAAAATGAGAAGATTCATCTATGTAATACATATAATAAATAAATAAATATATTCTCTCTCCCCCTTTTTATTGTCTTTAAATTTCTTTAAAGCTAATTTGCGTAAAAGTTTTTTTCTTTTTTTTTGAGAAAAATAAAACAATCAAAAAATTTTTAAATAAATAAAAATGATGGAAATATGTAAAATTATGATGGAATCTAGTGAATTGGTTATTAAACAAAATATTTTACAAAATAATTCGAAGGTAGTTTTTAAATAAAAATAATTTATTTTACCATTAATAATGATATTGCAACTAATAAATATAATTAGTAGACCCCTGAATTTTGTACCATATCGTATTCCGCACCGTAATACCGATACCTATAAATACTTAAAAACATCGTCGGTAATGCGATATGGTCCTTTAATAATGAGTAATGTGAATACATCAGGGATCTAGCCGACATAAAAATTTAATTCCCGATCTTCGGGAATCGGGTCGGCTAGATCCCTGATACATATAAACAAAATTCTAACTTTACACGAAATTAATTTTTGAAAAAAAATTAACTACATATTTTAATATTGTTGACTGATCATTTAAAAGTTCCAATTTTTGTTCAAAGTTTCTGTATATATAAATTACCTCCCCCATTCCTTCTCCTAAAAATTACTAAAAGAAATATTAACTTTTTTTAACTTATGTAACTAATTTCCTTTAAAAAATAGATACACGAAGCTGACCACGTACATGTTTCCAAATTAAATTTTATAACTTATATGATTATTGCCCCAATAATTATTGGTATTTTAATATATTTAAATAATTTTTTACTCAAAATATTTTTTTAGCAATTTCAATTATTGGCGATTTACTAACAATAATTACTTTAAATCATCCTACAATGAAAAGAAAAAAAGATATTTATATTTTCTTGTCTTTTTTGGCACTTACCGATTTGGTCACTTTTTTTATCTTTTTTATAAATCCCCTCTTTAATTTTTTTCAGTTTGCCCAATTATCTGTTATTCCCCCAATTCTTTGGATTCTCGATTTTCGTCATTGTTCACAACTAGCAGCTTTTTATTATGCACATATTGCTTTTCCTCTCTCAAATGCTTTAATGGGGGCAAGTGTTTGGGTGGTTATATTAATGACTTTGTATCAATTTAAAGCTGTTTGTTATCCTTTACATTCACAATCGGTTAATATTTTTTGAATTGAGAAAATAAAAATTTATAACAAAAAATACTTATCCAGTAATTTATTTAAGAATTAATTAATTTCGGAATTACCAGCATAAGTTTTTAGAAATAAAATTGTACACTTAATTATTAATCCTTCAATAATTACCCTGAGTATTAGATAATTATATCAGAGAAACTATCTGTATTTACTACATAATGTCAGTTCCCCTCTATTAACACCATTTCTTAAATTCAAAATTAATTTTTCACTTTTTAGCGAAGTATCCAAACACAACGAAAATTTATTTATTTACTGTTTCTAGCCATTTATTTTTGTAATTTTTGTATTTATGCCCCCTGGTCTCAAAAGAAAATTGTATACGAGGCAAGTTTCTTTTGAAGAAAAATTCGAGATATTTCCAAATTTTTAAAGCTCCCAAAAGGTGTTTTACGTTGTCCTTTTCTTGTTTGTGATCGTTCAATAGATACTCCCTTATATGGAATGTATGAATGGTTTCGAGAATTTTTAACGAGATTTTTTCCTTTTTTTCTTCTTGCTTATTTTAATATTAATATTTTGGTTACTTACAGGTAAATAATTAATTAAAATGGATAATTAATTAAATTTAATTTAGAAACACTAAAAGAAATAGAATGAGTCTTTCAAGTCCTTCAATTCAAAAGAAGGCGTTGGTAGAGAAAGGCGAAAAGGTAATTAATTAATTAAAATATTTCATGTACTGAGTCAGTCTTCCTCGAGTTAGGAAGCTGATTTATAAGAAGTTTATGATTAAAATTTCATTAGCGGTCCAAAATTTCGATTATTAAGCCAAAAGCATATATTAAACCTAATACTAATTGTTAGATTTTCTAAAAAATGAAATCATCGACAAGGAATACTGTGTAAATAGAGATGGACTGGTAAAAGATATAGGTCAAACATCTTGGTTATCAAGAGGGCTAAATACATATATATACCAACTTATTTTTGGGTGTAACTAAACAAAACTTTTTTTAATTTAGGAAGAAAGAAGGCTATTTACATTACTTTTTCTAATAACTATTGTCTTTTTCGTTTGCACAATTCCAGCTGTATGTTTAGAATTTTAAAAATAAATTATTTTCTTTTTCCCTATTTAGGCTCCTTTAACAATTTTAATTTCTGATAAACAAGATCGTTCTTTGCCTTTTCAGGTTGCTGAATAAATTAAAATATTACTACCTAATTTTTTAGAAAATTAAAAATAAAAATTAATAAATTAATCAAAAATAATTAATTAATAATTAAAATAATTAAAATAAATAAAATAATTAATCAAAAATATTAACGTTAATTTTGTTTGTAGATTTATCGTTCATTAGCCAATTTACTCGAAATTACAAAATTTGCTTTGAATTTCTATTTTTATTGCCTTATCAATCCTGGTATAAAATTAATTTTATAAAGTTTAATTTTTAAGGGAACAGTCTTAATTTAAAGAAAATCCAAAAATGTTTAAATTATAAAGAGGATTAATTACAGGCCGTTTACCTTAGATATACTTTGGGATAATACTTCTTTCATGTTACAAACCTAACAAATTAGGAATGTCTGTAAGAGGTGTCAGTGTTTGCTCCAAGGGAGAGACTAGATAAAAATAATATCTCTCAATTTCTAGACTGAGATAAAAAATGTGTTAAAAAATGTGTTAAAAAATGTGTTAAATTACATAGAGAATTTTAAACTCTGCTAATTCTAGGAAAATTTTTTACTTTATTTTTTAAAGATATTTGCCATGTTTGTATCCAAATTCTAAAATGTCGGGCTGCTTATAAAAAAATTAACAGAGCATTATCCCTTCGTTCATTACCTAATAGCAGGTAAAATAAATAAAAAAAATTAAAAATTAATTTAAAATTACAAAAAGATCTGGAAGTAACAAAACTTTATTGACTGCAAGGGATTCTGAAAGAAGTTCAAAAGGGAGTAGAAAAAATAGTTTATTATTATCTCCTTTTGCAGAAACAACACTTTCAAGAACAAATTCATCTACTTCCTCCAATAATTATAAAAGTATTTGTGATAAAAAATGTATTAAATTACACAGAGAATTTTAAATAAATAAATTTTGTTTTTTTTTGTAAATTAAAATGATTAATAAAATTAGTCAAAATTAATTATCAACATTTTATTTTTGTAAGAATTCATCTAATAAATTTTTGAGAAAAAATCTTGGAAGAATTATTTGATCCAAACTGTATTGATACAAAAAATATTTCTATTTATTCATTTTATTTAGTTAATTTTAAATAATCGTTTTTTTAATTTGAAGAAACTTTAATTATAGTAATTTAAAAAAATTAATTTTAAAAATTGTTAAATAAATACATAGCAGCTATTTAAAAAAGAGAAAGTTTTTTTATTTAAAATTGATTTTCCTTTTTCTTTTTTCCAACTTGAGAGTTAATTAATTTACTTATTTTACTTATATGTATGAATTAAAATTTAATAAAATAATTTCTATAAAAAATTTTTTCTTTTTTTCTTAATTTATTCTTTAATAATTGCCATTTAAAATACCTATATTATTTTTTATCTCCCAACATTTTTAATTTTTATAGTAAGATAATCTGGCCATAACCTCCTTTAATCCAATTTTTCTATCAATACACAAAATTGTTATTTAGAGAGTAATGGAATCTAAAAATAGAAAATATGTTCACTAAAAATAACCAGAAAATTGTTACTTTATTGCTCTTATACTAACAATAAATAACAATTTATTTTTAGTTATTTTTGTTAGATATGTTTTTGGATGAGTCATTGTGAGTTAAAGGGGGGCACTGCTGCTTACTAGGTGGATAATTATAATAAAAATAAATTTAATTGTTCTCATAGTATGATTTTAAGAAACTTGGCTTTTAGTCTAAAAATCATTTATTTTTTGTTCATCTTTTAACTTATTCGTTATTGTTTGTGTTTACTTATTAAATTAATTAATAATATAGGTATTTTTTATTTCAGAAAATTTTTTTAAATTTTAATTTAATTAAGTACAATTTAAAAAAATTTTTATTTTTATCAAAAAATAATTAATTAATCCAAACAAGTTTTACCCTCCCCAGCTCATCTTCTTCTATTTTTGTCTAGACACATTTATTTAATTATATTCATAAAATCCAGACATTTTTTTTAAATCCAGACGAATTTTCTATAATTTTTTAAATTTATTCCTTAGCGTCCAAATATAATTATTTTTATTTTTCAATAAAAAAATATTTTTTATATATTCTTTGTACACATTTTTGTTAGGTATAAACAGGAAATGTCATTTTATATTTAAGTATTTTTATATTTAACAGGTGGAACTGACTAAACGATTAGTATTTTTATTTTTTTTATAAAATAAAATTTTTTATTTTCTTTAAAATTTTATTTGTTGAATTTTGCTCTTTTTTCTCTTTAATTTTTTTTTTTCTAATAAAGAGTGAATTATTTTACTTTGATTTTAATC
Organism: Meloidogyne arenaria; assembly: GCA_036172955.1. NCBI lineage: Eukaryota > Metazoa > Nematoda > Chromadorea > Rhabditida > Meloidogynidae > Meloidogyne > Meloidogyne arenaria. Next base: position 6,046,215 of record JARQAB010000011.1, on the reverse strand, counting down.
TAATATGTTGTATAAAAAATTCACTTTTCTGTATTTTCCAAGTTTTAATTTCCTTCACTATCTGGAAAATAATTTAAAGATATATTTAATATGAACTTTATTTAGAGAATAAAACTGCAATTTTTAAAAACCAATTAACGATGTTCCACTTTTTAAAAGAAAACAAATTGTAATTGTTTTTGTGTATCTGTTTTTGCTAAGTTTTTAGGTGTATTCGAAATCCGATATTTTTTGGCACACCACAGGAATTTTAGGTCGACCTGCCTATTCCAGCATGAAATCCGCGCTGTACTCCAAAGCAAAATTAAATCATTCCTTTTATTAAATTTATTTTTTGTTAACTTAATCAACTCGAAGAAACTGACAATTACACTAATCTAGTATTTCGGAGCATTTCATCAAAATATTTTTACTATTACTTCAATTTCCATCTGTCCAATACGATTACTAAATAATTTTTAAAATAATTTTTTCCACTTTTTTTTCTCCGTTAAATAAACAAAAAATATTAAATAAATAATTTTTAGATTGTTTATTTAAGTAAAAAGCACTGCTAGCATTTATTTATTACTCATTTCCCAAGTATTTAATATTTTACTTTTTGAAGGAAAATTATTGATATGCTTCATTATTATTTACAATTACTGTCCATTTTACTCTTTATTTGCTCTCGTGACTTTTTTATTTTTAATATTATTTAATTTATTTATTTTACTAGCAATGACTAAAGGGGATAGTTCTGGGGGCGATGGAGGTAATGTTGGAATGCCCGGTGGAAGAGTGCCACAAGACGTTAACAGGGAGGATATTAAGGTGTTTAAATATTTTAATTCAGAGTTCTTATCGAAGAAATGTTAAGTTAAAATACAGAAAAGTTTAATTTATAACTACATTGTAGGGAATTTTTGACCAGATTTCTTCCGTTTTCATTGCCGCAGACGAAAATTGACATTCTCTTTTTAACCCAATCGGTCTCCCGCTTATTTTATGGGGTTTGCACCTATTTTTTGATTTATCCCCCCCTTATATTTACTCCAGTCCCATATCTCGTTTTGGTGTTTTCTTTTTTAATCTTGTCCTTCAAAATTTTTCCTTCATATGTAAATATGTATAACTATTAGATTCCCATTTAATTTATAGGAATTGGCTACCAAAGGCTTAGCAAAAATAAATCATCAATCCAATTCTGCCCATCATTTTGGATTGGCAAAAATTGAAAAGGCGGAAAGTCAAGTTGTTTCTGGTGTTTTATATACTCTTACTTTACGTGTTGGAAAAACTGATTGTCTTAAAACTGTAAAAATTTAAAAATTAATTTTCTGAAAAAATAATTTCAAATTTAAAGCAAGTAAATTCTGATAATTTGTCTGAATGCAATAAATATACTGGAGATTTGGATAATACAGAGGCAAGAAAATAAATATATAATATTCTTAAAATTTTATTTTTAAATGTCAAAAAAATTAATTTGGTCATTAGGTGTATATGAGCATTAATTAATTAATGTAGTTGATATATAATCCTCAGATTGGAGATATTTTAATGATGGTGCTATTCATTTCTCCCATACAATATCCGCGTTTACCTACTTTTTTGAATCATAAAAATTGATCAAAATCTTTACTTGTTGAGTTTGTTTCCGGCCATTAATTTTTAGATTTTTAAATTCAAAAGTCAGTGAACTGTCAAAAAATATTTTTCATTTATCTCTAAATTGATCTAGTAAATATTTTTTAAAGATTTACACTGTTGAAATTTGGCTGCAGCCGTGGAAAAATTTTGAACAAGTAACAATTACTAAAGGTCAGAAAGAAGAATAAAATTCAAAATAAAATATTTAAATATTGGCTAGATTTATTTTTAAAAATTCTCCAATATTTTTGATTTTTTATAATTTAAAATAATTGTTAAGAATAAATTATATAAATTTATTTTTATTTTTTTTAAATTATAAATATACATAAGCAGGAAAGAGTAATGAGGTAATAATTATTAGACGCTCTGAAAACCCCCGTCCCCCAAGGATTCTTCCATTCCAAGCATAATTTTTTCAAATTTTTAGTCAGAATTCTGATTCTATACTTGACTTTGTGAAAAGTTCGATCCCTAGCGTGTAATTGCTGTAATAATATTCAATTTTCTATCCAATTATTAAATACCTATATATTTTGTTTCTCTTTTCCCTTACTTTTTTATTTAAAAATTCAATGTGGCAATAATATAATAAATATAAAAATCAGCAGATCCTCTCCTTATTTTTCTTTTAAATAAAAAAAGACAGTTGTTTAATTTTCTTTAGCGTGTGCATTGTTTTGGTCGTTTTGCTAAAAAAAATAAATTCTTGAGACTTTTTGTGTGTATTTAATGGACGGCACTTAAAAAGGTAAAAATAAAGGGAAGGAGAGACAGATGGCAATCAACAAAAATGATCTAAATAATAGATAAAACAAAAATACCTTTTCCTCAATTCCTTCACTTAAATTTCTACACAAAAACAGCAAAAAATAAAAAAAAAGAAATTAACACTTGCAGAAAAATAAAAACATTTGCGGTGGCAATTTAAAGTGGGCAACAAATAAAATTAATAAAAACCACACAGACACAATTAACACCTTTTTTGTTTTAAATATTTTTAAATTATTATTCAATTAATATATTAAAAATTGATTTTTAAATATTTTTTCTAATTTGGTGATCCACCCAATTTTTAAATTTATAAACCTATTACTCACACCCTCCCTCTCAAATATCTGTAACATAAACAGAGACTGATTTAAAAAACAAAGGATATGTTGTATTGCTAGATTGTAATTGACACGCCCTTGCTAAGCAATGCCAACTTCGTTTTAAGACGAAGTTGGCCCTTCTAACTGATTCGAATTATATCAATATTAGCAAGTTCATACTAATTCCTCAATATTTCTTTGTAATATTTTGACAAAATTTATTTTATTTACTTTCTTAAAAATAAATATTTTAAAAGAAAAATGGATGGTTTATTATTAATACTTTTATCTTGGTTTGTTGTCTCTTTAATTTGTTATTTTTTTATTCTTCGTTATAATCGAAGAAGGCAAAGTATTACTACAACAATTAATAATAACAATAGAGGACATCAAAATGAGGGAAATGAAAGGTAGAAAATATTTAGGGAAGAAATCTTTTGTTAATTAAAAATATTTTTGGAGGGATAATTTTTATTATTTTAATTTTCATTTAAAAATACAGAATTGTGGATGGAAAGTAAAAGCTCATTTGAAACGTTTAGGTAGGGGTAAAGAGAAAGCATTAGTCGATGCACCGGTAGCTCATAGAGCTCCTACAAATGGTGAGCAAAAGAGCCTAGGATTAACTGCAAGGAGGTCGGAGGTTTGAATCCTGCCCGGTGGCTAAACTTTGCTAAACTCTTTCTATTTGCAAAATCTTCTTCCGATTTAAAACGAGAGTGTTCAGGCATAATTTTATTTTTGAGATAAATTTCCGTTCTTATCGTCCTTCAAAATTTTGAGAGATTTATTATAGAAAAATATTTTCATTATTTTTAGTATTTTAATGCACGATGTAGCAAATTGGCTAGTTTGGGGTAGTGGAGAAAAAGGGGCAACAATTAATGAACAATTTGCTAATTTATTAACAAAAAGTTTAAATGAATCTTCAAAAAGATTACAAGAACAAGTTTGAATAAATTTAATTTAAAATTAATTTTAAAAAATTAAAAAGGGGCAACCAGAAATGCATTTTGACGGAGTAAAGCTTCAACAAAGTTCGGCTAATTCAACACTTAGAGATTTTCATGTTAGGCCTAATCGTTCTCCCGGCAATCATTTGGTTTGTTTTTTAAATTTTAAAACAAAATTTCATTTACTGATGGCTCTATAGAGATTTTCATGTTAGGCCTAAACGTGAGGGTCCTGTCATTTTTGGTGGAAACCTATACTAATTTAAACCAATTTTTAATTAAAAAAACAATTTAAAGTCAATAAGTGGAAAAGTCTATGTTGAAAATAAAACAACTTTATTAAATGAAAATCAACCTAAAATAAACCTTTTGGTTACAATTTATGAACAACAAATTGATGTTAATTTAAATAAAGGAGAGGAAACAAAGAAACCATTAACAATTGAACATCCAAGAAATTATAAAATTATTATTGACGAAATGAATGGGGAGGTTAGAGAATTAATTATAGTTATTTTATAAAAATTTAGTTGATTATTTGTTTGTTTAAGTATTGAAATAGTAAGATTTAATAGAAGATTATCTTTGGGTTGTTATATGGAAATAATTACTTAATCAAGGAACAAAAATTATTTTTTTTGTAAAACTTTAGGTACAAAAAGTTGTTTAAATTTATCTGAATAGAGTTCGAGTTAACCTTCAGTTTAGGAAAGGTCTGTGTGTGTTACAGGAATAACGTTACTTATACTCAAAATTATTTTAATAATTTAATTTTAAAGGCAGAAGTTCGTTTAGCCCAAATAGCTGGAGAATTATTTATTATTGCCTGTTTTAGTGGCCGTCCAAATGTTACGTTAAAGATTTTAGAACCTACAGCAGAAAAAGCAATGGAGAATTTTGTTGTTGAATTTGCAAGGAAATGTATTCTTGGAGCTGTTTTAAATTTTAGTTTGGGGGAATTGTTGTATCCTGATGAAGAATCTACTGCTAGGGTTTGTGTTTTTACTACCCTCTCTCATTTATTAAAGTAAAGAACACCTAAGGGAAAGTAGAAATTTGTTTCTGAGTTAATTTCATGAATGTTGTCCTGATTACAGAGCTTAAACATTTTTTGATTTTAATATCTTTTAGGCTTCCCGAGCTCGGCTTAGTGCTGAATATCGAAATTTGAGTTTTCTACAAGAAGTTTATCCTTCTGGGCAGAGAGAAGAGAATATTCATTCATTACAGGCAAATTTCAAAAAATATTTTAAACAAACAAAATTTATTTTTAGCCACAAAGATTTCCGTTGGCAGAGGGAGAAATAGCTTCATCCGAACATTTAAGAGAAACTCATTTTTTACATATTCATTTGATGGAATTACGTGAATTACAAGGTAATATTTAAGTAGAATAGAAAAAGTATGTTGAAGAAACAAATACTTTATCAAATACTCAAAAAGCTTTTTCGAAAAGATTCGGAGAAAAATAAGAAAAAAACAAGAAAATGGCTGCGCCAAAGTAAGCGGCGCCAAAATGTCAAGAAATAGCCTAAACCTTTTGAAGCCTAAACCTTTAGGATTTAAGCAATATTTCGGCGCCGCCAATTTGGCGTCAGAGCTTTTACTTGCTCTATGATAATTGAATTTAACAAACTTTATAAGAGATTATAATATCATTCGAGAGCTAATTTTCTTAAAGAATTAAAAATAAAAATTTCCTAATGGACTAGCTATAATTAAACATGCCATTATGTATTTACGTGATGCTAAGTTTGGAAATTACCATTAATCCTATTTTTCGTCCTTCTCCTTTTGTTAAATAACCTAATCTGATGGTGGCACGACACGGGCACAGTGATCCAATTGCACAGTAAGACAATTGCACAGAGGACAATTACACAGTGGACAATTGCACAGTAATGTTTGTTTATTCGCAAAATGACCTGCCCATTTATTTGCAAATAGAGACCGGCAAAATCGCACTTCCGGGATCCCGAGTCGGGATTTTTTTTCTTAACCGATGCCGGGACGGGATCCCGAGGGAGTAATCCCGAAAAAATCCCGAATTTCAAAAATCCCGAAAAAAATTATCCGGGATCCCGGCCGGGATTCGGGATTTTTTTTCAAAATAAAAGATTTAAACATTTTATGAATTTAGTGAATAAAATACTGCAATTTATATGTAAATAAAATTAAATTTGTAAAAATATCAATAATTTTTCATAATTGGATTGTCCTCCTCCTTTAATTCCCTCTATAATGGATTTAGAGGGATATCGGTGGATTAATCACTAGGTCCCTTGATAAAATCACACTATGTATTAATATTCCTTTACTTTACTTTAATAATAACTCAAAACGCGAAAATTTTTAAAATTTTGGATGATCCTTAAGCCAAAAATCTTCCTTCCTTGCGCCGCAGGCGAAAATTTTGAGAATTTTGGAGTTGCTTAAGCCAGATTTCTTCTTTTTTCAGCGCCGCAGGCGAAAATTTTGAAAATTATAAAAATCCCGGAAATTATAAAAAAATTTCCGGGATCCCGAGTCGGGATTTTATTTTTTAACCAATGCCGGGACGGGATCCCGAGGGAGTAATCCCGAAAAAATCCCGGATCCCGAATGATCCCGAAAATCAAAAAAATCCGGGATTTCGGGATCCCGGAAAATCCCGTCGGGATCCCGTCCCGCGCCGGTCTCTATTTGCAAAACGACCTGTTTATTCGCGAAACTCTCCAAATAAACGTAAGACTTATTCATCTAAAGGTCATAACTTTGTTCGGAATCATCCAAACAAGATAATTTTGGTATCAGTCAACTCAGCTCGAAGAGCTCTTTCGAATGAGCTATAATTTGCATCTTCAAATTTTTTTACCCCAAAACCCGTTTGGTTTCCTCTAGTGTTTTTCGATTTTCGGGAGCCTATATCTCTGCGAGTTTTCGTCTTCCGCAAACAACTTTTACAACAACGGGAAAAGTTGTTTATCGAACAGGGAAAATTGTTGTTGTTTAAGAAACACCATTTTATTATTAAGAAACTTATTAGAAAGTCTAACACAAATCCACTTAACCACAAATTACTGTGCAATTGTCCACTGTGCAGATGCCCTCTGTGCAAATGTCTTACTGTGCAAATGGATCACTGTGCCCGAGTCGGAGCGCCAATCTGATAGTTGAAATCCTGTATATGTACTTTAAATTTTTATATAATTGTTAAAAATAGTTCTCAAAGAAAAAAGTTATAAGCTACAAAAGTGCCTGACGCCAAATCGGCTGCGCCAAATTATCCCCTATATTTCCCTTGTAATTTTAAGGCGTAAAACTTGCATCCTAAAGGTATAGGTTTTATGGGGGAAAACGAAATTGACGATTCGGCGCAAAACTCTATTGGGCGCTAAACTTTTTCGCAAGAAGTACTCGTCTCCGTTCCATTCTTTTCTACAAAAATATTTAATTTCCTCTAATATTAGACGGATTACTCAATTCTTCAAATGAACGCCCATTTGTTTGTATTGAATTAGACGAACCATCTTCAGAACGTTTTTTAAGTCCAAAAGGGCATTTAGATGCACACAGCGGTAATTATTGGTTTTGGCATGATGGAGAAGCAAATTTCGAATTGGCAATAGCTCCAACTGGAGGGGAATTACTATTTGAATTATTTACTGAAACACCTTCATTCCCAAATGAAAAAGAATTAGATTTACCTCCAACAGCTATTTATGGAACTGTTAGGCAAAGGTCCGTCCTTTTTTTAAATTAAAAAATACAAAAAATTAGAAAATATTTTTAAAATTATTTTTTTTAAGTGATTTCTGGTTTTTAATTTTTACAAACACAAGAGAAGCAATTTTAAAAAAAAGTGGGCTCAGCCGGTGATCGAAACCGGGACCTCTTGCACCCTAAGCAAGAATCATACCACTAGACCACTGAGCCGCTGTGTGAAATAAAATAAAATGAATATATAAAATAATCCTTTTATCTTCTCTAAAACAAAACCAGTTCAGTGAAAAGGGAGAAAAAGCCCGAATTATTAGCAAAATATTTTTAATATAATTATTATTTTTTATGTAGTCTTTGAATTATTATAGTTAAATTAATAATTTAATAATCAGTTTTTGAGGCGTTTCCTTGGAATGGCAATTTTAAAAATTTCTGAACTTCGTCGAATAATAGCTAGACAACCACTTAGTTCTCCAGTACATTTACCATTACAGGGAAAGGGATCTGAACAAAAGGAAGGAAAAAATATTAAAGGTGTTGATCAAAAACGTGGACTTCTTTTATTTCAGGTAATTTCTAACTCCTTGCTCCATAAACAATTATTTCACTGTGTTTGACTGAGACTCCCCAATGCCATAACTAATTATACCTCTTGATCTGAGATCATTTCTCTGAGATTAGTAATATGGAAAAATAAATATTTTTAATTTTTACTATTATTAGATAGAACATTTAGCATTAAAAATTTCCTTTAACTTCAACTTTAAATTGCTTGGTTTTTTGATATTTCAATAACATTTATACCTTTAAAATTGTTTTTTAAAAACTCAAATTAAGGCTGTTTGATGTGATAATTTTTCAATTTTGATCTATTTTCTAGACATCTAACCAATAAAAATCATCTATTTATTTTTTTAGTGTTCATTTCATCAACGTTCATTACCTTTATTACAATTGAATAATCCAATAACAACAATACCAAAAGAACAATTTAATAACAATAATATAATAAATCAACAACAACAACAATTTAATAATATACCTCAATACAAAAAAAGTCCAACAAGAAGTCCAAGTAAAAAAAGTTCAATTCCATCATTGGGAAGTTTAAAAAGAAGAACGCCCAAACCTGTACAACAACATTATATTTATAATGTTACTGAAGATAGATTAAATAATAATTTAAATAATGTTGATAATATAGAAAAAGCAAAACAATTACAACAACAATTAGAAAATGAAAAACAAATTGTAAATAAATATTTTTATTTTAGAGATTATACATAAGTATGTACTAAGCTTAATTGATCTTATAAAATTAAGGCACCTCGGGAGTTAATTGTATTAAGACTATGAAAATGTGTCATGTTGGGATAGGGGGGAGGGGGTACTTTTGGCGGGGAATCTGTGAATATTATACAAGTTTTATTAAGAAATAATCTGTTCTTGAGGACTGGACTTGTGTTTTAAAAGATAGAGAATAGTCAGTTACTAATGTTTTTCGAGCAATTTCGAGGACATAATGATTTTGTCTAGGATGTAGTAATTCTTCCCAGAACCAAAGATTTTCTCGACAAATTATTTATTTCCCCTTTTAAGCATTACAATATGAGAGCAACAACGGCAACAAGTGATGAAGAAAGTTTAATGCCAAAACAATCATTTGATACAGCGAATGCTTGGAGTAGTCCAGAGAGACAATTAATTGAAGAAGAACAAAAACAGCAACCTCAAAATATTTATAATTTACAAATTAGAAAAACTATAAGTGACAGCAATGCTTTATTATTTAAATATGAACAAAATGGAACAAATAATAGAAAACAGAGTGCTCCTGGAACACCACAAACAACACAAAGAGAAGAAGAAAAAGAAGAAATATTAAAACAGCAACATGGGGAAATACAAAATGGAGGTGATTTGATTAAAAAAATATTTTGAGGTAGTTAATATAGGCTAACACGATACCTGAGCTTTACAGTTGCTTCTCTCCGCTAGTGTAAATTTCTAGACCATATTTTAGAGTGGCAACATTAGGAGATAACTGGCCGAGGGAGAGAAATAGCTATAGCCCTGCTCTACTCTATTCTAGATTCTAATTGGTCTTGGGCCGCAAGCGGTGTTCCAGTTCATAAACATATTCTCTATGAAAGAACCAGGCATAGGAAATGATTCTGTTTCCAATATTCCGAATACTTTTGTCTGAAATAGTATTATAATTATTCTTTTCCCATTTCCTCTCATCTTTATTCTTTTTTTCCAATTATCTCCTCAAATCCATCTCATTTCGTCATTAACTATCAATTTGTTATTTCTTTAATTTTTCTGTTCCCTCAATTTCCTCATCTCAATAACCTCAAAATAATTTTAATAGTTAACACTCAATCTCCACCACAACATCAAAATATTTCTGATAATCAAAAACGAAAACCATCTAAAGAAGTAAATGATCCACAAAATGCTAATGATGCTTACGATCATTTATTTAATGGAATGCGTGCCCCAAATGCAGCTGCAACTGCAGCAACACATCCTGCCATGGAAATTTTCCGATTACCTGCAGAGAAAGAAACAAGTGTAACAGAAGATGCGGATGAATTAAGGAGAAGAGCCAAGGGTTCGGAAAATGTAATAGAATTTAAGGAAAATTTTTAAATAGATAGGGAACGACAAGCAAGAGGACGGAAGGAGCGAAGAAATTTTTTTGAGCAAATTCGTGCTCGTCTTTCAGGTACGTAGTGGTTGGCTGTTGTTTATCTTGTTTGTGTTTTCTAAAATTTCAAAATATTTTTAGGCCCTCTTAGGCTATTTCCTGGAAGACAGAGTCAAAGGGCTAAATCTCTCGACGACTACGAACAACATTTAGAAGAAGCTGCTGTTTCAATGCCCCAATCACGTGACCAATCTCAACAAAGAAAGGCAAGTGGTGGGGGCCTTCACGAAGAACATATTCGACAGCAAAGATTAATTCAATCTGCTGGTAAATTTTGAAAAACGAATAAAAAATTCATTTTTTTATTTCAAAGGCCCTTCAAGTATGGCAACTTCAACGGCAAATTTAATCTCTTCCTCTTCTCGGCAACATAACGTGATGAGTCGAAGCCATTCACAAAGCCAACTCGTTCTAGAATTAATTGGCCCAGAGGAGGAAGGACCTAAGTAATTATTTATTTGGAACTTCTTTTAGATATTTAGAAGTGATATTATTTAATACAGTCTCAGACCTTGTTATAAGATATTCTCTTATTTCTAGAAATTGTACTATCTTTTAAAATTGTACTACTTACTTAAATTAAAGGCATCACTTACCCACCCAGTTTCCCTTTAAATTAAAAAATAGCTTAAATAGGGGGTGTATTTAGTATTGGATATATTTTATAGTGAGGGGTCCGCCTGTATAAATTAAAATTAAATAAAATATTTTTAGATATTACTCTATCCCAGCAGAAATCTCTAATGAACCAGCGGTTGTTAAATTAATGCAAAGTGGCAAAAAATTACATATTTTAAATTCACATATTTTAGTTGCATCAAAATCACGCGGGTAAATTTTAAAGAAAAAATTTGTTTTTTAAATTTTATTTTAAATAGACGAGTTATTTGTTCTGTTTGTAATAAAAGGATTGGTGGGAACTTTTCTACAAGACAAGCATATCAATGCAGAGGTAATTTAACAAAAAAAGAGAAAAGATTTTTCATATCTGCTATCTACCAGGGAAGGTTTTGGTTGAAAAAATTCTTCGGATTAGGTTTCGGATACCCCAGTCCATCCCTGATATCTACGTTAAATTTATAAAAAGGAAGTTTTTACTAAAATTTTGGAATAAATACCTATTTTAAGGTATCTATTATACCGACAATAAACAGTTTTTCTAGACTTTTTTTTTAATTTTTGAGACCAAATTTAATTAAAAAAGACTCCCAAATTCCCAAAATAATTTTATTTTATTAAAAAAAATTTTTTCAGATTGCCGTATAATTTGTCACAAAAACTGTCATCAACAAATTGACTGGAAATGCGAAAATTCTACAAGTATTTCTAATTTACATGTAGAAGAAGTTGATTGGGCTGAATTTCTTCGGCATCATCAATTAAGGGAATTTATATCTGTTGGGAATTTGTGACAGAAAAAAGAAAAAATATTTAAACCTTTCTTTAACCTCACGAATTAATTGAAAATTTTAAACAGAAAATCAACACTTTAGAATTTTTGAATTTTTTTTGTTTAAAAAATTTTTCTTATTTAATAAACAAAAAGGCTCTAATAAAAGCTTGATTATCTAAAAGTGTCTCCAACAATCTCGTCTCCATCAAAAGCTCTCTACATGAACAGCTTCGTTAACCTTGTCATCATTCATTGAGAGACACAAATAAAGTTTTTTACAATGTCACCAAATACATTATGTCAGGCAAGTAGTCTGTTCCGCATTTTGGCCTGACATAATGTATTTGGTGACATTGTAAAAAACTTTATTTGTGTCTCTCAATGAATGATGACAAGGGAAATATAGTGAAATTGAGTTAGGAAGGAAGATTGACTATTCTGTCAGATAATAATAATGTGACCGCAAAAAAGTCCGCAAAAGTTTGCAGGAAAAACGGAAAAGTACCCAATAAACTTTTGGCATGAGGTTGGGTTCGAACTTCGTATCTAAACGTGAGGAAAAGTCGAATTTTGTTATTCATTCCAAAAATAAATAAAGTTTAAATTTTAAACTCTACATAGTACATCATTTTTTGGAATCCTAAATAATTATGTATTGTGAAATCCTTTCTTTCACTTATTTTTATGTATCTACGACTATCTTTATGTACATTCAAATCCTAATTTAAATTATTTTTTTAAATGACCTTTTGATGTGTAATGTTCCCTAAACCCATTTTCCCATTTTCATCATTTCATTCTTTGTTTGAATGTCACTCCCACAATTTATATTCAAAAATTATTTTCCCCTAATTTCTTTTTCATTTACTTATTTATGTATTAGAATTTTTAGCCTCCATAAAAATACTGATTTTTATAAAAATAACAGCATTTATTCAAAATTATATTTATTTTAGTTTCCAATTATTTAAAAAATATTTTTTAAAAGATTTCCTATCTTTTCTTTTTTTAGATACTTATTTTAGAATGAATTCTTTACCAATTGAAGCAAAACTTGATGTTTTAAAATGTCTTGATTTTAATCAATTATTCTCTTTTAAACAAACTAATTTTTATTTCCTCAATTTAATTAATAAATACAAGGAGGAATTGGCATTAATTAAATTCAGTTATTTCTCAATAGTAAATATTAATTTGGTTACATTTACTTTTTAATTTGTATTTCAGATTGATGAAGATCGAGAATTACCTTCATATGAGATTATTAAAATTGAATCCGGAATTTTTGATATTTCTTTGAATGATAATATTTTGAAGAAGGTGTTAAATTAATAATTAATTAAATTATAAATTTATTTTTTAGTGGCAAGCAGCAATAGATAAATCAATCCCTTTGTTTTTACATAATTTTGAATCAAACAAAAAATTTATTGTTTGTTTGGAGAAGAAACTGTGGTTTGGTGTAGACAATATAAATCCTCGTTATCATTTTTTAAATTTGCCAAATATTCCAAAAAATATTGAAGAAATGATTGTTATTCGGTGTTGGTTAGAACAACTTTTTAGTTGTTCTTTTGATTATGCTGTTTTATATCATGTTGTATTTAATCCGGAGATGATTGATTTACTGTTTGATAATGACAAAACAATTCCAACACAATTTCACCTTCAATCACCTGTTCTAATTGCTGGAAATAATTTATTTGAGGATGTTTTCAATTTTGCTCTAAATCATTTATCAATTTCTTCATTTATTAAAATAAGCTTAAATGAAGTCAACATTTCAGAGCAACATATAGATATTTTATTTAATATTCTAGTAAATGAAGGCAAAAAATTATCTCAGATAAGATTAGAGGGTTCTAAGTTGATGAAGCTTCATGATCTTATTATTAAAGTATGTTAACTATTAATAAGTAAAATATGGAAATAAATTTTAGTATGTAACAACATCAATAGACTGTTCAAAAGTGGTGGATTTCATTGCTCTAGATCATGTTCCAAATTTTAAATTGGGGGAGAAAAGAAAGAAATTTGAAATTACAAAATTCGGTGTCTTTGAAGGTACTAGTTATGAAATTGCCAATATTTACAATCCGCAAGTGAGATTTTCGTCTGAGAACGTTCGTAACTTAACATTTATAAAAAGAATATATTAGAAACAAGGTAGAAATTTATTAGGTGCATTTTCTATATTTATTTTTGATAGAATTATCCTTTTCTGCTTTTGGTACCCTTTCTGCAACAACATTAATAGGAGTTCTACAAGTACTGTTATGGCATCTTCGCTTCCCGTGTATAAGTCCAAGATCGTTGAGCCATGCTTCAAAATTGTTTGATTAACGAAGCTGTTCATGTAGAGAGCTTTTGATTGAGACGAGATTGTTGGAGACGAGCCCCTTTTTTCACATTTTTTTAAACTTTGCCAGAAACAGGATTTGTTTTATGTTCATTTTCTATTGACTTTTGATTAATTTTTATTTTATAAAATCTACATGATTATACATTTTAAAATATTTTTTACCATAAACTTGATATTTTAGAAAATAATAATTCATTTTATTTAAATTAAAATTGTTCTTGTTTCAAAAATATTTTAATTAAATTCTAATTTTTATTGTTTTTTTTTCAATTTTAAGTATTTTAGAAAACAACTTGTCTAACTAATTTGGGTGAATGAATTTGCCACTAGAAACAACTTTAGATGTTCTTAAATTTCTTAACTTTAATCAAATAACTTCACTAAAATTAACTAACAGCATCTTTCTTTGCCTCATCGACGAATTTGAAAAAGTGCTTCCTCAGATGGTATTCAAAGAACTGAGCCTCGTACATTTTTGTTATAAAACTAATAATTATTTTTACATTATTAGATTTCCGTCAGTAATGATGAGTTAAAGGAATATAAATGTATTGAACCTAAATATTTAAGTCTTAAAATAAATGATCAACAAAGAAAGAATGTATGATTGTGTTTAAAATTTAACTAGAATTATTAACACAAATTAAATTGTCGAAAATTGACTGATTCCTATGAGAATCTTTTAACTAAACCATAGTTTCAGAAAATGATCGAAAAAATTTAACTGAAAAATTTTTAACTGAAAATCTCCTTTAAAAATAAAGTAAATTTTACTAAAAATTAAAACGGAAAACAGTAAAAAATATTTTTAACTAAATATCAAAAATGCCCTTAATAACCGGCCGAGAACAACCCTAATTTTAATTTTCTTTTTATAGTGGATAGAAATCATCGAAAAATCAATTCCTGCTTTTTGTTGTTCTGAAATTAGTTCTAACGAAGAAAATGTCATTATAGAATTAAAATATAGTGAAGGTTAACTTTTTAATGATCATTGGGAAATGGCCGAAATAATATAAAAATTATGATTTAATAATATATAAAATATTATTAATCTCGAAAGTTTGAATTTTCGAAAGTTCTGAATAAATTTTTGAAATTGACTATCTTAATTTCCGCTTACGAGCTATTCAGGTTTTCCTTAACCCGGTTGAAGCCCATTTTAAAAAGAATACTAAATATAGACATAGTAAACTATACTTACAATTATTTTTTAGATAAATCTTATTATATAGCAATAAAGAACTTTTCGGAGACAATTGAGGAGCTCAATCTTATTTATTATTATTGGGATCAACTATTTAGATGCATTTTCGAATTTTCAGAACTTATTTCTATTGTTTTTAATTTCTCATTTTCAAAAAATTTCAAAATTTCTTTTGTAATTTCATCTTTAATTTTATTTTTAATTTCATCACTATCTTTCTCTTTATATTCTTTTTCTTTAACCTCAATGCCAACACTTATCAATTTGCCATAGAGTATATCACATTTTTCTTTGAACATTTTAGTAAACTCATCCTCCGCAATATGGTTATATATTTCAAAATAAAATTCGAAAACTTCAAATATTTCTTTAAAATTTTTTTCATTTAATTTGAACAAATATTTGTTTAATTTCTAAAAATACAAAATATTCACTTTTTGTTTATATTAATTTAAAGCATGGTTAAATTGTTTTCAATTTTGTATTTTGCAAAGAATTTATAAATTAAACCAAAAAATCGAAAAATTATTTAAATTTTGTGTTTAAATTTTTTTAATTAAAAAAATTTTTTTTATTTAAACTTTTTATTGAAACAAACAGGAGAATAATATTAATTTCAAACTATTTTTTATAATTCTCCAAACGTAATTATTTTTGGGTTTTGGAATTTTCGAAGGATATTTTATCAGCCCGAAATGTTATTAACAGAAGAATCATTTTAAAATAATTTTTATTTAATTACCTGATGGTTATTTACATTGTTTAAATTAGCTTTAAAAATTTCCAAGAAAATTTCAAATCTAATTGCAGACGTAAAAAATTTACTAATTTCTGAATTCACTCCGTTAATTTTTTCAATAATTTGAAGAATTTCGTTTAAATGGTTATTTTCTGAAATCGATTTCAATTTTTCAGTGTTCTCCTTTAAATCTTCCATAAAAGGATCAGCTAAATTTGAAGAAAATTAAATAAATTTCCTTCCGCTTATGTTCCACATGGGGATTTACGAATCCTCCCCATTCCTAATTATTTAAACATTTACCTCTCGATCCTTCTCCTATATTCATTTTTTCTGCTTTGCTTTTATATTCCAGCTTTTTTAGATCTCTTCCCTTGCCAAATGCTTTCATTTTTCCTTTCATTTCTCTTCGATAATCAGTTGTTAACCCTTCTTCAGTTAACTCTCCTTCTTCTTGAATATTTTCATTAACCTCTTCAATTTCATCAATTCCACCACTACTAGCCGTGACCACATTTTCTATTACCAAAATTAAAAAGAATTGAAGAACAAAAATTTTAAAAACTTTTCGATGAAATAGTATTTTCATCTCTTTTCCTAAAAATTAAAAATAGCAAGTATATTCCTGACGTGAACTTGATTATCTCTACTAGATAATGAAGGAAAATCCTAAAAATGTAATGTAAGATAACTATAAATATCCTTATATTGTCCTAAAACTCCTTCCAAAATATTCTCTTTATTTATAAATTAGTTTTGACTATATATCTTATTATTGTTCTCTTCTCTCTTCTTGATCATTTTCAGTTAAAAAGTTAACTTCTTATTGTTAAGGTTAGTTGTTAACTTAATAAATGTAAAAGGGTTTTAAGAAAAAAATTTTAGTTAAAATAATAAATTCTGTTAAAATAATTTATAAATACGAGGGCATTTAATTTTTGGCATAATAAATTTCCACAAAAAGCGCAGAAATAGACTTTGTCTTAACCAGAAAGGTTTACGCTTAAAAATAAATGAAAATCTAATTTTGAATTAAACTCTTCATAATTTTTCTTAGAGATATCTCGTTTCCAGTTTCTGTATAGAAATAGACTTAAAAATTTTTTCTTAACTAGACAAAAATTTTGGCTAAAATTGTTAAAATTAGGATTTAATTAGCATCTCTTTCCTACATACTTCCCCTTCTCTACCATTTGCTTTCTTTTTAAAGTTAAATTTTACCCAGCTGAAGTCCTAATTTAATTTTTATTTTTTAATTTTATTTAAATTAAATAAGAGAGAAGGCAAGCAAAAAAATAAAAAAAAATTATTAAATGAAGGGGAGAGGGGAGGGGGAATTACCTATTACCTCTCTCTCTCAACCACTATTCAATGAATGCCCACATTCCCTCCCACCATTATAAAAAAGGCAAATTATTGAATTTTTATAATTTTTTAATGCAAAAATCAAACAACTCCTCGTGGGATGGGCAAGAAAAAAAGATTTTTAATAAATTTAATTTTTAATTTAAAAATTTTAATTTAATAATTTGAAGTTAAAATAAATTTAAATTGAAATTAAATTATCTAAACAAAAATAAATTTTAAAAATTAAAGTTTTTTGGAGAACTTAAAAAAAGATTTTTTTGTTAAAATATCCAAAATTAAAATAATTAATTAAAACCAGACGTCTTTTTACGATTATTCTATCTATAATTAATAATTCTAGACACCTAAATTCTATTGTCTGGAAATATATTAGGGACCTGTCAAATTTTGAAAATCAAAATATGGGAGATGGAAAACGGGGAATAGTAGAAAGGAAGTGTGTGGCAATAAAGTTAATTAATAACTTTAAAAAATTAATTTGAAAAAAACTATATGTATAGACTGTCAAAAAATCAAAAAAAATTTCAATGCTGGAATAATTGAAGAGGCAGTTGACTTTTCGCGAGAGATTTAATTTGAAAATTTTAAATATTTTTTAAATGTAAATCTTTTCAGTTTCGACATTAAAAACGTCCTTTTTGATGTAAAAAATAATAATAATTTATCTGCCATTCAGGCGTTAAATGTTGAAACAAATATATGTAAATGTAATGTGGTTGAAAACAAATAAAATAATAAAAGAGCAACAAATAAATGTGTTTAAAACAATCGGATCAACTGGTATAATCTAGAGGATCTAACGTTAATTGAGTCAAGTTAAATGTATCTAATAAATAGTTTAGTAAATTGTATGGGAGTCTGTTTTCTGATATTTTCTGGTAATTTTGAGTATAGGCGAGGCACTCTATAGAAAAATGATTGTAAACGTATTTGAGTATTTGCCCCTGGAAGATAAATTTTTTTAAAAAATAAAATAAATTTGATGTAAATGTGAAATGCCTTTTTTATCCCGTTATCCCAAAAAAATTCATCGACATAATGTGTTAATTTCATCAGTTTTTGGGGGCATTTGAGTGATTCTTATGACTTTAAAAATAAAAGTTTTTCTGCCAAATGAAATTTGGTAATTTTGTAGTAAATTTAATGAGCTTTCAGAAAAGTATAAAATAAAAATTAAATGTAGCTTATTAGGGGTATTTATTTGTTGTGAATAAAATGTTTTTTAATGTGCTTGTTTATTAATTAAGCTTTTTTAGTTTAATTTTTCCTAGTTTCTAAAATTTATGCAAATTTATAGTTAAAACAACACACAGCTTTTTGTACCTTTTCAGCAAAAAAAATTACAAAATATGCCAAAACAAAAAATATGAAAAGCATTTAAGAGATTACAATTTTAGAAAAATAATGGATTTGGCAGAAAGTAGCAAAAATAAAAAAATTATTTGAGAGAAAAAAGTTTAAATCTGGGGGTTTAATTAGCAAAAATACAAATAGAAAAAAATTATGCAAACGAATATAAAAATATAAAAATTTTTAAGTGCTTAGATTTTTATGTAAAAGTAAAAAAATATTTTCTAGATAAATTTGAGAAAAATAAAAGTATTAGTATTACTGATATAAACATACATATCTGCTTTAATAAAACAAAATAAAAATTTTATGTGAATTAAAAACAAAATAGAAGTAATTAGTTTGTTCCTGGTTAAAATCCTCCTAATAGACACCTTTAGTTATTAGGGAAATGTGAATTTCCAATAAAACTTTAAATAATTCCGTTCTTATTTAGAGAAAATGTAGATCAAATCTTTAAAAGAAATCTCACTTAAATTTGTTTTGTTATACCCAAAAGTCTTTAACCAGAATTAATTAAAATTTAAAATGACAAAACAGAAAGTAAAATCAATTTAAAAAATTTTAATAAAGATTTGTGAAGGATGTACTATATCGTGATGAAAATTATTGACTGATTTAATTAAGAAAATTTTTAAAATAAAAAAAATTAAATTTTCTATTTTAAGTTTTTCTTTTAACTTTTTGTTATTTGCTGCTCTTTATCCCTTCCCTTTTGTTGTTGTTTTCCAATTTTCCCACTTGTAGGTGTTCTATATTCCGAAACTAATTTTCCAAATTGTGTATCTAATACACGTAAAGCCTGATCATTATCCCCAATTTGCAAAATATGGGCTAGAGCTGGGACATCAAAAGTATCATCCAATGCCATTAAAGCACCATGAACGCCAGAATCTGCTAGATTGGCGATAAACATACCTAACCCAATTTCTTCTAACCATTTTGATACTCGTTCATTTGACCAAACAAGTAAATCTAAAAAATTAAAGATTTAATCAACAAAAAGTAGGGGTATCCCCTTAAATTTGGGCTGACTATGGCTGACTGAACAATATAAAACTGGACTTTTATGTCCAGGGAATGTTTGGTTATCGAGTCTGGAATTGCAACAGATTAGTAAGGTAAATTCTTGATTTCATTTTGATGCAAACCGATATCCTCTGCCTGATTACCCAGCCCTCCCCTGTCCCCAATAATTTTAAAATAGCTTTTCACCTTTATTAGCATTTTCACAAATTTGTCTCCTTTCTTCCAATTGTTTTCTTTCATAATTTAACTTTTTTAAGCAAACAATTCCGTAATGAAGACTTGTTCTAATATAAATAAAGAATAATTATTTGAATAAATAAATTAACCTATGAAAACTGTCCACAATCTTTAAGCTTTTGTTTAAATCACGTTTTGAAAGGTGTTCGAGCATTCTTGCTAAAAGTAAATTTTTAAGAAAATTTAAATAAAAGAAAAATTTTCCCTGTCTCTAAAAGATATTCTACCCAAATTAAAGATAACAACATTTTTCTAAAAGACTAACCATCAACAAGGCACTCCATAAAATCAACTCTATATCTTCCTAGACCCAATGAAGGCAACCATTCATTACCAATCCATTCATGATTCATTTCACCAAAAGCTAAACCAGAATAGAATTGTTGGGTGCGAGGTGAAGAAGGTGAAGTGAGTGCAACCATTTCCTTAATTAATTTTTTAATTTTAACAAGAACAAATGAAGGTATTATTTTGTTAAAGTTCACTTGAATAGCAAGTCGAAGTTTGAGCCTGTGAAGCGGATTAGAAACACCGATTTCTCGTTGAATTTCCTGATCAGAAAGAGCAGACATAATAGCACCACTTTTTACATTTGCACTAAAATTAATATTAAGATTTCTAAATCATGTAAAAAACAAACCGGCAGGCCTCTGTATACCAAGTAGGCATCCCTACCCACAATTCTAACCAAGCAACAATTGTTGGCCCATTCCAAAGTGCAAAAGGAGTGCGTGCTTTTATTGCCTAAAATTTTGTTCAAAAATTATTTTCAAAAAATTACCCAACCTCTTCAAGCAATTCATGTTTTCTCCTTTTTCGTTTGTCAAAATCTGCTGGCGGAAGCCCATAGGAAGATGAGGCCATTTTAGTAATAGGCAATGTTGATCCACCATTGAGCAACTTTTGGTGCCCCATTTTGTTTAAATTGTCAACGCTGCCACCCGTAATCGAAGGACCACATTCAGAGTCAGAATAAGAAGAAGCATCTGTTCCACGTCTGAATTTTAAATTTATTCTAAATTTGTATATAATATTATTTTAGGAACCCAACGAAATCTATCAGAAAATTAATAACCAAAGAGTTAATTAAAAATTAAAAAACAAACTTCTTTCTTTGACTTCCACCAAATATCCTTCCAAGCGTTTTTAATCCACTACTTGTTGATGTTGACTTTTTTGGAGGTTTACTTCCAGTAGCATTACTTTGAGCTGAAGACCCAGGAACACCCAGATCTGGACTACTTCCAACTGAAGAAACTGGACTTATTCTGTCTTGCAATTGTTGTCGTTGACGGTCAGTATCTGGTCTAGTCCCCCGTCTTGGAGAAAAACGTCGTTGGTGGTGAACTTGATCTGAACCATTTCGAATCCAGTTGGGATCGGGTACATGCTAGACACAAATTTATAAATTCAATAAATTTTCAAAAAAAATTTTTTACTTCATCAGTGCCGTGATAACGTTGTTGCAACATTTGTTGTTCATTAAAGTTTAATTGTGAATCTCTGATACGAGCAAGATAAGATGCCATATCATAAGGATTATTGCTAAATTGGGCAGCTGATTGTGAGTCAGTAACTTGATTTGGTAAATTTGGTGGCCAAGATGTTTTCTGTTGTTGTTCCATTTGTTCAGCTGCAATTCGTTCTGTTTGTTGTTTTTGCTCCTAAATTGATAATTCAGATTTAAAAATAAATCTTAAAAAGATTACTTGAATAAGACGAATTTCGTTGTTAATAGCATCCAGTCTCTCTTGTAGCACATAGGCCAATGTGTGAGGATCTGGCGGTTGTTGTTGTTCCAAGGAAGGGGAATTGTTCATGTTAAGTAAAGAAGAGGAGGAAGAAAATGCCTAAACATGTTTTAAAAGAAAAGACTTGGAAAGTTTGACAAATTTAAAAAATTCATTATAGCACAATTAAAAACTCACCTGTTGAATATTTGCAAGAACGCTAGCCTGTTGTAAACGATCCCATTCTTTTTCTCCCAAAGTTTGTATTTTGCCTGGATCCTCCTGCAGAGCACCTACTCTTCCTTTCTGAAGGCGTCTCTTTACCATTCCAGGTGTTGCTGTTGGCATTGATGTACTCATTGCATTCTGACGTGGAGGGGGTAAAATATATGGTTGAGGTTCCATTTCATTGCCAATAGGAAGAGTGGGTGGACATGGAAAGCCATTTAATCTAAAATAATCAAAATATTTTTAAACATAAGTAAAAATTCAACAGAAATACAAAAAACAGAACAAGCATTCTCTCTTTCAACACATTTCTTAAAGTGTAATTTTTAAAGAAACCTCGAATAAAATTGTGCAGTTCGTGTAGAATAAACTAAGTTTCGAAGCATTTCAATTTCTTTACGTAAATCTTCATTTTCAGCTGTAGCTCGTTCTTTGAAACGTTCAGCCTTAAACAAAAAAAGAATCATTATTTTTTGAAAATATCGACGCATTATGGCAATGTATTTTTCAAACTAGATAAAATATTTATTAATTTACAGATCGAAAACCTGGTCAAATAATTTCTTTGCTTGGTCCAACTGTTGCATCAAAATATTCCTTTCTATTTGTGCCTGCATTCTTTCCTTCAAATGAACTTGCAACCTTTCATTTGATTCACTAAGCAATTTATCAACAGTAGAAGAAAGACGTTGATTGTGTTCCTCATTCATACGTTCCCGTTGAACAGCCCGATCTAACTCTGCTGAACGTTCATTTAATAAAACTTCTAAACGTTGAATACGCTCTTCGGCTGACAAATGTTTCTAAAATTTCTTTAAATTTTTACAGAAAAATTTATTTAAACTTGTTCCGCAGCAGTAAGAGCCTCCATCCTTTGAAGAAGTTCTGCTTCAACAGAAGGCAAGGATTCAGCTTTTTTCAAGCTCTGTGCTAGTTGTTTTTCGGCAAGTTCAAACCGTTCATGCAAACTATGAAGCTTTTCTTCATTTAAACGCATAGTAGCATCTTTGTTGGCCAACTATAAAAAATTATTTTAATTTCATTTTAAAAATGAATCGGATTAATAGCCAGAATTCAAAAATGATCAATATGAAGAGAATACCCACCCATCAAAAATATCTCAAATTATCTACCTGAAATTCAAGTTTGTCATTTAATTCTCTCAAACAAGCACTCTCTCGTTGAGCGGTTAATATACGATTTTCTAGTAAATTAACTCTATCTTCTTGTTCGTCTCTCTGTGCTTGTAACTAAATTTTTTAAATTATTTTTGATAAAATTCATCAAAATTTTTTAAAAAAACCTCCTGAAGTTGTTGTTCAGCTGAATTGGCCTGTTCTTTCGCCTGTCGAATTTCTTTTCCGGCATTGGATAATTCTGATTCGAGTTCAGCATTCCTAAACAAAAAATTAAAATATCTTCCTCTTTAAAAACCTAGAATTTAGTTCATTAGCCTGATTGATTGTTGTAGCCAATTCCTGTGACATTCTGTCCAATTGTTCTTGCAATTCGAATAGTTTTGGAGACGTGCCTTTATTAGATGAATTTATATGCTTTTCGCCACCCTCTGCAATGTTGTTTTCATTCTGTTAAAAATTAATAAAGTGAGTTTTATTATTTTAATAATCACGAAAATGAGAAAAGAAATTTTGCTCTAGGCGGAAAAATTTCTCTAAAAAATTTCTGGTAAAAATAACAAAAAAAATTCTCGAATTTTTAATCAAAAATTTTAATGAATTAAAAAACCTCATTAATATTTTTTTTAGCCTCAGCGAGCGCTTTAGAAAGCTTGGATTTTAATGACGCATTCTCTTCAACCTTTCCATTTAATTCAACTTCAAGAGATTGAACTCTTTCAATTGCTACTTTAAGACGTTCCCTTACCTTAAAAACAAAAAATAAAATAATTACTTTTTAATTGAAAAAACTTTTTCTTCCAAAGCCTTGTGATGCTCAAACAAAGACTTTAAAGCTTTTAAAACTTCTACTTCAGAAGAAACAGAATTGTCCCTATTGATTTGAGAATGCCTTTTAACAACGGTAAAGCGCAACGATTTTTCATGTTTAGAAACAAGGCATTCAAGATGTTCTCTTTAAAAAAATTTTTCTTTAAAGAAAATAAATGATTGCTTTTAAAAAACTTAATTTCAAATTCATTAAAGTAAAATTAAAATTAAATTGGCGAGTGAAATTCTGCTCAAAATATCAAAAGATATTTAAATACCCAAAGAAAATTTAAATAAAAAAGCAAAAATGTGTCCTATGGTCCTGAACTTAAAAAGGCTTAGAAACACCCAAAGAAAAAGAAATCCTCTGACCATTAAAAAAAGCAATTTTAAAAAAATTAAAAGAAAACTCACAAAAGTAAGCGAGTATTGTTACGTTCAGCTTTCAGTTCAACAATTTCTTCTTCCTTCTCATAAAGCTGTTCTCGGCAATGAGCTAATTCACGTGTAAGTGTTTGCACTTCCTTAAAAGAAAACAAAAATATGAAGAATTATTTTAAAAAATAACCGAAGGCAAATCCTGTCTAGTTGTTTCTAATTGTCTTCTTAGAGAATCCCTCTCGCGAATTGCATCACGACAACGCTCATCGGCATCTTCTATTCGTTTTTGCATTCTGACAAGCTTAAAAATAAAAATTTTCGCAAAATTTTGATATTATATTTTGTATAGAAACGAGGCTTAAGAGCCTTCTTTCTTGAACAATAAAAACTAAAAAAAGAAATCCAACCTGTTCCTGAAGTCTGTCCCTTTGTTCCAACATCTTAAAAAACAATTAGAATAAATCAGAAAATTAAAAACAAACTGAGATCATTAGAGGTTCCAATTTTGAATCATGGAGGGCTCTAATTGTGTCAGAAGAAGCCTCATCTGACTCCTCTCCACCAACTAAAGAGCTTCCCCCATCTTGTTGTTGTAATCTTTCATCAACATCTACTTCACTAACTGTTGGTGGAATATTAAAATTGTTCCAACTCATTCTTTTTATTGAAATTTTATTCCATTTTGTTGGTGAATAAAATAATTTAAATTAATAAATATACAAAATTAGTTGTCTAAAAAGAATGAAAAATTAAAAAAAAATCGAAAATTCATCCACTAAACAGAAAATCTTGTAAAAAATAAAAGTGGGCAATGAAACGTGTGGCTTTAAGCAAACATGTTTTGTAGTAAATTTACTGCTAAAAAGTTCTAGATCCGCAAAGAGGTTTAAAATTTTTTTAAAAATTAGGACATAGCCAAAAATAAATTTCATGATTTTTCAGATAGGTACTTACATATTTTCATCGACCATTTCATTGCAATTCTCTGTTTGCATTAGAGAATAAAGAATCTCCACTGGACATACGGGTTAAAAAAAGAGAAGACTAGCCATTAGAAAAGCAAAAGGGCCAAGGTTTTTGGCAGCGGTAAGTGTTAGGAATGCAACAGAAATAGAGTCCGTCTCTTCAATAAATTTAGTATGTTAGTAAAATTATATATCGGTTGTTTCAACCGCTTTTAAACTTAATGGCCACAAAAATATTTACTGAAAAGTAGCTTCATCCTTCCATTTCTATTACTTAAGAATCCATGAAACTAGGTAAATATAAAAATAAGTTAAGCCTTTAAAAGTTAATTGTAATTATTTCTACAGTAGCAGAAAGGAGATCATCGAGATCAGTCTCACATCACCTCATTCTTTTCTCAGAATTTTTCCGAAATATGCCTTTAAATTTTCAGATAATTTAAACTTTTATATATCTCATTCTTCATTAACCTTTATTGTTTATAGAGAAAAAATTTTTTTAAATATTAATTTTATTTAAGTACTATGGCAGGAACCATGTATAAAAATAGAATGTATGTACTGATGTATGTTAAAACAGCGGGCTGAAAGATTTTTTGGAATATAGTAGAAAAGAGATAGATATAGTAGATACATACATGTTCGTAGAGAAAATTAAATACAAATTAAATTTAAAACAAATATTAAATTGTTGTACTTATTTTAGTAAATAAAAAAAAATATTATTAAAAAAATAGAAAGTGCAAATAAGAAAGTGATATAGTAACTAAATAAAGGAATTTTTTGTAATAATAAAGAGTGAGGTCCGCGTTTAAGAGGTTACGCTTTAAAAAAGATTCTTTGTTGTGTTTTTGTTATTTTTTGATTTTTATTAATTAATTAATTTTTATTAAATGTCCCCGTCTTTCTTTTATTTTTAAATACTTCCTCTATTCTTTTTATTTTCATTTCATACACAATTCTTTAACAAACCCATTAATTCGCCAAAAATGCCTAAAGAAATTCCAATTTTTTAAAATATCAAAAATATTTTCTCTTACCCAAAAACTTCCATAACATGCATATTTTCATCATTTTGGTCAATGATGTTCTAAAAAAATTAATTTTTGATTAAAAAATTATTTTTTGACAATATTTTTTAGTTTTTATTTCCCAATTATTATTCATCATCACACGTCAAGGATGATTGTCTGATGACTAAAAACATCATTTTAAATAAATGAAAGAAAATTTTTGGTGGGAAGGCCCTCTCACATTCTCCCCCTCTTGTCTTTAAATAAACATAAATTTGGTCGCTATATTTCTAGCAATTAAACAACAATTTTTGATGTTTTTTAATGTATATCCCCCTAATTTTTAAAATTGTTTTCTAATCTTTTAATTTATTTATTAAAAGAAAAAGTTGCATTTTTCCTTTAATGCAAATCTCTCTCTAATTTTTGCTCCAAAATTCTGTTCTTTTTTCCCTATTTCGATTTGTACATTTTGTCATATTAATTTAATCATTTCAGTTATCTACTATTTAAATCTAGGCCAGACATTTATTTTTTGACTCATAAATCTAACTAAACCAGACAACCACGCGCTACAATATATTTCTATTCCCTTTCATTTGTTTCCTTTTCTCGCCGATTGTATGCAGGTTTCCCTTGTTACTTTTCTCTCCTTTCATTTGTTTAAATCATTTAATCGTTCAACCTTTATGAGCCAACAGAAAAGTTTCTTTTCTCAGAAAGAAAACAAAGAAAAACTAACAAGTATTGGGAAACACAAGCAATTCCCCCTCCCTAATGGGTTTTATAGGAATGCAACACTGAAACAATTTTCCCTCTCCAAACAATCATCTTTGATGTATAAATGAAGAAATTAATTTTTTATTTCTTTATCTAGAGGTTTGACAAGTGTCAGACAAATAAATTTTTATTAAACGATTAAATTTTTGTCACTTTTTTTGGCCAAAAATTTAATATAAAATTTCCTTCGCATTAACACGAAGGTTCCCAGTTACTCTACTTATTTTTAGAATCAAAAAATATTTTTTCTTCAACTACAAAAATCACCTGAATTGATTGAGACATCATCAACATATTTCCATATTTTTGAACTCCAAAGCTTGTATTGTGTCTTTCAACAATTATTTGGAAAAGAACGGTAAGATATTTTGTCCTTTCATTTCCAATATTTTCCCGAACTTCGTGAGAAAGATCTAGAGCGTCTAAAATGAAATTTTTTAAAAGAATTAATTCAGAAAATATTTTAAAATATGCCTGGATTGAAGAAAAGACAAGCTTTGAAACAAGCAAATTCACGCATAGAAATTTCAAGTTTTCGAAACGGAATCATAATTTCTAGGGAAATAAAAAATAATTTAGACAAATTAATTATCAAATAGAGCTGTATTGAAATTTTCTTTTATTTTCAATTTTTCGAAAATTTTCAATCTAAATCTTTCAGAAAATTATTAGAAAGACTTGAAATTTTTAGTAAATTTCAAATCAAATATTAATTCAAAAATTGGATTAATAAATCGATCTGAATTTTAAGAATTCAGAGTAGAAAAACCAGGTTACAGGAATTTAAATTAAAAATGGGAGATCATAAACGAGACCAAAATTTAAAAAAAAAATTTTAAATCTTAAGAATTCTCGATACAGCTCTAATCTTTTTTTAACAGACCATCCATTTGACGATGATATATTGATCGACCTAAATTAATTATATAAAATTTGGATGATGTTATATTAATGGAAAACTTACATCCAGGTATTTTAACACTATCCTGGGGTTGTCTTAAAATATATGCGCCATTTGGATAAACAATTTTATCTGGTCCGTAGTCCAACGAATAGAAAACTCTAAAAATATTTTTTAATTAGAAGAGTTGAAAGAATGACAAAACAAACCTGTTCAAGATGTTATAAGTGAATGCGAAATTTCGGACCAGCGAAAACTAAATTAAGAAAAAATAACTTTTAGAAAAAATGATTTAGAATTTTTTGCTTAATTTGAAAAAAGGAGGAGCAGGCCAAGGTAAGGCAAATCCAAAGTACCACAGAACCATTACTTCGCTCAAAATTGTCAAATCCGAGACGACCTGGCATGGGTTGGATTCCAAGAATCCAATTTTCAAAAAGTTTTCGCCCGCGGGGCTGAATTCCCTCTTGCCCCCCCCCCCCCACGAAAAAATCTTAGTAACATGCCTGAATCCCGCTTACATTAGTATATAAAAACAAACTTGGTCATTATCACAAAGTCGTTGAAATTCATCAAAAGTCTTAGCCCATTCCAAACAAAGCCTGAGCTCCCTAATATTCCACATTTGGATATCATTCATGGAAGCTAAAAATTAAGGTTAATAAAAGTATCTAGGTAATTAAAAATAAACCTGGATAAAGGTCTTTAAATATTGTATTGACCTTAAAAATAAAATAATTAAAAATAAAAAGACTTTTAATTAAAACATCTTTTCGTAAGTTTTGTGCTTGAAAAAGTAATGAAGGCTGTGTCAATGTTTCTCTAACACCTTTGCTTTCCTCGAGACAGCAATTGCGAAGAACATTACAAAGGTTTTCTCTAAAAGAATAAATGAATTTTAAATTTCTTTTATGTAAAGATGGTGGCTATGATAATGTGTTCTGAATATTTATGTTAGTGAGGAATTGCGTATAAATTTTAAAGGTTTGTGGGGTAGAAAAATATTTGTAGCTTTTAACTACACATTAAGAAATTAATTTGCTCCCCGATATTAACAAAAGGGGAAGGGTTATTTCAGTGAGTTCGAATCTCAACTCGTAGGCTGGACATCAGAAACAAGAAATTTTCCCAACATCATATTCGAAATTTTTGAATGATCACAAATCAATGTCTTTTTGATTTTTCCCAAAAAACAAAAAATATATACATTGCAACAATATGTTCCAATAATTTCCCGTCTTGTTGTCTCATTTGTGGTGATAAAGAGGCCACAGAAAGTTGATCCTCATCGACAGAACTACGTTTTCTACCCTCAACTGCCCCGCCAGAAGATAAACGCATCTTCTTTGTTGGGCCAATTCTTTTAAAAATTAAAAATAGTTAATGACTAAACTATTACTAAAATACCTGTCTCGATCATTTTGTATCGCTCTGGCGTCCATCCCGACGGCAACACATTTTTGAAACCTAAAAAATTGGAAAGATCATACTGATTTTAAAATCATCAAAAATACTAGTATTAACAATTATGAGGCCCCTTTTCCTTTTTCGCGTAACCAATCTTCAACAGTCTTCAACTGCCTTTTAGCGGAAAGGTCTCTCATTCTGCGAGGAGGGTAAGAGGGATACAATCTTAATCATTATCCAATAATAAACTAAGTACCCGCAAATTCCTGATTTAACTTTCGAAATTTAGCTTATTTTTAATTAATCAGATTTACTTTTCTAGAAAATTTTAAACAAAAACCTGCAATGCCTGCAAGCACACCTAACATTTCTAGTAACATCACAACTTCCATTATATTGACAAACTAAAAGAGCTAAATTTCTATCAAATAATTAATTAACCAACTACCAAAACTATGTTCAGAAACTATTGTCCTTCGAAAAAATGTTTTACAACCATTACAACTTGCAACACCATAATGATAGCCAGTTGCTTTGTCTAAAAATTAGAAAATAAAATGAAGACAAGTTTACTTAATAAAAACAGTTTGACATAAACATTAAACAAAAATTGGAACCATGGGTTAATTTCCTAGTTATAACCAATTTAAAGGATAATTTGGGGTCATGTGAGGGACAAAAAAAGAGAAATAGAGACGAGCAACAAACAAGACAAAAATATAAATGTAGGGTAGCATCCCGAGCCTTTGGGTGTGCGGGAGTGTCGGATTTCAGAGTTTGTCGGGGTAAGCCTTCGCGGTTCGGGTCGGGGTTTTTGCCAAAAAAATAGTCGGGGTTCGGGTCAGGTCGGGGGACGGGGTGCTACCCTATATAAATGAATTAATAAAACACTTACCCGAACATACAGCACATAGTTCGCCATCAGGAACTTTCCTTCCTTAAGAAATAATAAAAATAGAGTAAACTAAAATCCCTTTTAATGATAAAAAAACAATAATGTGTTGATCTCTCGGGTGTAATCAGGATAAAATTAATTTTATTAAAGAGTAAAGAATAATAGCAAGTGTTCCAATTAACATTTTATTAAAAAATCCCTTCTTACTTTGTCTAGGTTGTAACCTTCCATTACATCCAGAGGACCCCATTCCTCCACCAACACTACTAGAACTACTTCCTGAGCTTTGTTGTTGTTGTTGATTACTCGAAAGAAGCATTGTAGAAAGAGGAGTTCCGAGAAATAAAGAACTTGGACCCGCTGTTGTTGAAGACGATGATTGAATATTTGAATGCATAAGGGCAGCTAATGAAGAATTGTTAATTCCATTAGTTACCAACGACGTCCCATTTCCAAATATAGGTGTAGGTTTTGGTGGTTCAATGTCATCAACCATCATTTTGCTTTTTCAAAAAAAAACTCCAATTTTGGAGTAGAAAAATGTACAAGACAGAATTAATGTGCCTGATTTCTATCTAAATTAATAGAAAATTATGTGTACATTGCCGCTGCATATTTTCCCCTATATTCTATTTTAATTGATTTTTTAAAGAGCAAAGACTAATTTACAAAAGGTTATTTGGTAATTGTTCGGTTCGTACCCCCCACTCATTTTTCCTTCCTAAGAGTATTAAAAATGGTCAGTCAGTATTAGGATATAGAACTCGTCGAGAAGTGTAGAATGACACCAAAATCAACCCCCGTTCTTAACTTTGGGCCGAGATACAGACCCACGAAAATTAAAAAATAAAAGGGTGAACCAAGCTCATTTTTTGGGCTAAAAATTCGATTAAACAAATAATAGCTCATTCGAAAGAGCTTTGTCGAGTTGATTAAAATGACATCAAAATCAATATAATTGAACGAGATTTGATAAAGTTTGACATAAAGTAATCCTATTGTAGTTGGTGAAACGCTTGTGCAAAACCTTTCACTTTGCGCAGGTTTTTTGTTGTATTTCGGTCCAAAGTTAAGACCTGGGGTTGATTTTGGTGTCGACGACACAG
Organism: Meloidogyne arenaria; assembly: GCA_036172955.1. Classification (NCBI taxonomy): domain Eukaryota; kingdom Metazoa; phylum Nematoda; class Chromadorea; order Rhabditida; family Meloidogynidae; genus Meloidogyne; species Meloidogyne arenaria. The sequence goes on along the minus strand of JARQAB010000011.1, from coordinate 6,015,084 downwards.
CTCGACGAGCTCTATAACCTAAGACTGACATTTTTTAATACTTTTAGGAAGGAAAAATGTGTGGGGGGTACGAACCGAACAATTACCGGTTATTTTTTAAATTTTGGATGACCGTTTTGGCGCACCCAATTTTGACGTGAAGCATATTCTCCACTACAAATTTGCTACCAAATTTTAATTTGGCAATCTTTGCTAATATTTTTATGATTTCGAAAGCTGCTTATTTATTAATTTTCTTTCTCAAATGATTAATTTTCACATTTATTTCATCATGTGAAAATTTGCAGCCAAATAAGCGATTAAAGTGTAATTGGCGCCAAACCGAAAAAGGCGCCAAAATGACCCCCAACAATTTATAAAAAACAATTTTCTGGCTACTCACTTGTTATTTAACGGACTTTGTTCTATGCCACCAATGGTTGTTAAAAATAATACGGAAGTTTTGTCTCTTTTGCGGCTCCGTTTTGACTGTTTAGTTTTACTGTTTTTAATTAATTGTATTGTAAAATTAATGTACTATTTATTTGTAGTTAATTAAAAAAATAAAGAAAAGTAGAAACCAGCTGACGCCTATAAAAAATAGTTAGCGATATAAAAAATCAATTTCTCTCTCGTGTTAACGCTGGCAACTGAATTTTAATTAATTAAATATTAGTCTATAAGAGTAATTAAATTTAAATAATTTTTTAGTAAATACTCTTAATTTTTAGTTAATGCGTTAAATTAAATGGGTGTTGAATTTTAAATTAATTTAAAAACTGCCACTATGCAAATATTACATATAAAAATAAACAAAATAAAAATATTTAATTATCGATAGAAAATAACCCTCGAAAATCCAAATTTTAGGTCTGTCTGTAAAAAATACCGAAGAAATTAATAACGGAAAAATTCGAAATAAAACAGATTTTATAGAGAAAATGAGAGGATTTTTTAGAAATTTGTTTGAAAGAAAATCGATAGATACAGTGCCGGAAAAAAGAAAAATTTTGTCGGTAAATTATATTGATATTTATACTCATTTTAAAGAGCATTTAAAGATCTACAATTTTAGTGTTGAAACTTTTTTCTTTAAAGTTAATCGAAAAGAGATAATCGATAAAAACTAAATTAACAGCCTCGGTCCTATCTTTATTTCCGGCACTGTGTTTGACAAAAACGAGAGAAATCCGGGAATTCTTGTTATTTTTTTTGAAAAAAAAATTTTAGTAGGAATTTGTCGATACTTGGTCATTGAAATTTAAACCTTCACCCCTCAAACAAGGGAAAGACTGGGAAATATTTTTAGGGTTCTCCATCAATACACGTGTAGAAAATTTCCAAATTAAGCCTCAATTTATTACGTATGCTAAAAAATTTTAAAATGCCGGCTGGCACGCTAAGATGATCTAAAAAACGCGATTTTTGGTGCTTTGTTGCGAGTATTATTGATTTTAAAAAGAAGGGAGTGTATGAACATATGCCTATAAAAAACTTGTGTGTAAACGGATAAAAAAAGGAGAAGACGAATTTCTTCTTTTCTTTCTCTTCCCTAGTGACCTAGTAGTGACAGACGTTTTGCTATAAGGAAAGAATATAAAAAAGGAAAAGGAACATGTACATATACAAGAGAATGACTGTCTCTACTATGTACAAGCAAGGAAAGGAAATAATAATTAGGTATCCACAATTTTTGAATTTAAAATGACGGGAGGGGAAAGGATGTTCCTTTTTTTTCTCATTAAGCTGTAGAAGACATCCAGTCGATATTATTATTTTTCAACAATCTTTTTATATATAAACACATCTCAAGCATGTTTCTATGCATGTTGACGAAATATCGCGCTTGCGACATTTCTTTTTTTTCTATTTAATTACCAATGGCAACTAAAAACTAACGAGGTCAAGAAAAGTAATAATAAATAGTTGATACTTTACGTGTATATTTTTTCTTGATAAATTTTAATTGTTTCACGTAGAGTATAAATTTTAATTTTATTGAAAATAAAGTTTGAGATATACATAACTATTGAAGGTTTCTATTGAGGTGTAGAAGACAGCCTTTGATGCAATAACAGTGGCAGATGTCTAGTATAGATTTGAAAATTTTTTTGGGTTTCTCCTGATAAAATATTTAGATTTTATCAAAATATAACAAATATTATGAGCCTACAATCACAAAGAATAGGTTTGAAGTGTAAAATTGTGAATTAAAAAATTGCACCCAATCGTCCGTAAATGACGGCTGCCCAGTTTTTAGATTAGAGTTGGGCGACTGTCAGGTTCAGACATTGATATTTTAAAGATGTGTTTAGTGCCAGCTTAAGTTTTTGCCTGTGCGATGTCTTTTTCAACGGACAATTCAATTGTGTATCGGTACAAATAACCATTTAACTGATGGAATCATCTCACTATACAAAAACAATCAAGATTAGAAAAGTTTATCTGACTCGCGTCAAGTCGACGTGTTATTGTGCAGGTGTGTCTAGCATTTAAATCAAAATTGATGTTTGAGTATTTAATTAAACATTTTATTTACACATCAAATGGAAGAGGATTTTATTTTTGCAAGCTTTAAATTATGTAAATTAAAATTTAATTTTACTTCCAAATGAACCGACTACATTTAAATAAATTTCCATTTTTTCTAAACAAAAATACTCAAACGTCCCCTTTTTCAGCTGCTTAATCTACCAGTCAGCAGACTTTTTTGCTTTGCTCAAAAAATATCCTTTACTCATCCTGAGAAAATTAAATCGATTTAAAGTAGCAGAAAAGCTAGTAGTAAGTACTTGATATTTATTTGTTAGTTTCTTTTTTAATATCTTTTCATTTATAAAATTACGGATTTATATTTGTGTGTGTAGGTGTATTTTTATATGAAAAATAGCTTTTCTTAGGGAGGAGATTATTTGAAAATAAATCTAAAAAGTATTTAATTTTTTTTCTGAATATTTTTATTCAAAAATTAATTCATTAAAAATTGATTTTTTTAAAATTTTCTTTATGCAATTTAGAATAACTTTTGCATCACATAAAAAATTTTTTAATGAAAATTTTATTTTTTAAATAGCTCCACTCAAATCTTGTTGGTGTTTTTTATCATTAGAATATCAAAAATCTTTTCTAAATAATTATTAACCGATTATCAAAGCATTTAAACTTTTAGGTTAAAATCACAACAATTTTTATTTTGTGTCTCGTTTACTAACTACATTTTATATTAACTACACTTGTATTTTTGTATCTTTTTTTTTATTAAATTGTGAAAACATTTAATTTCTACTTTATTTAGATTATCTTTAGAATCACCCTAATTTATCAATTTTGGCCAAAAAATTTGTTAGAATTTAATGTAATTTTTAGGCCCTCACTCCTGAAATTTTTTATTTTAATTTCGACTTTTTAATTAAAAATGGGCTCAAATAGAGATTGGATTAGAGAAGGATAAACATTATTTTTAATATCGATTTGCTTTAGTTACAAACTTTTAAAGTTGATTTTTTAAATTTTATTTTTAAAATTACGTCAGAATGATTTTTGCAAAATTTTGTATAATTTTTTTAAAATTAAATTATCTTCTTTTAATTTTCAGATTTTAATTAAACAAATAAATTTAAAAATACAAAAATGTTGGCTCCAATAGTAACAAAAGATATGAAATTATTTCCTTCCCAGCCATTACCGGCACGAATTAAAAATGGTTTTTTTTAAATTTATTTTTCTAAAAATATTTTAATTTTTTAGTTCGTTCTAGAGCCCAAAGTTTGCAAGATTTTGCTAATGGAAATGCAATACATGTGGTAATTGAATTTTTTGAATTTTATTTTAATTTGGTTTTCAATTTTACATTCTCGAGGGGTTAAAGAGGGTTAAATACATGTAAATCTTTTAATAAGTTTTTTTTTGTGAAAATGTTCTATTTTATTTTAAGGTTTTTAGTATTCAAGATAAAACGACTATTTAGATTTTACTTAATCTAAAAAATTTTTTTTCCTTGCATATTTTACGTATCTTTGATTTTTTTATAGAGAATAACTCCTGCTTTTTAAAAAAATTTATTGTTGATTACTGGTTCACGAGAGAATTTTCGACATTTTTATGAGTCTTACAGGGACCAATAGTCTTCACTCTTACCTCAGTTCATGCTATTTCGAATATCAAAATATTTTTATTATTTTTTAATAAAAAAATATTTTTATTTTTTAAGACTTCTTCGTCAGCAGTTTCTTCAAATACCCATTTAGTTATTGCAGCAAATGCTGCTAGAGCAAGAAATTCTCAAAGTATTGGAAGTCTTCCAACAAATTCAGTTCTCGCTACTTCTTTTCAAAACGCTCAAACAAACAATGCTGTTATGGTTATTCCTTCTGCTAAAACGCCTCCAAAATATTCTACAAGTTCAGGTTAATTTTTAATTTTTTGATTTAAATATTCTAATTTTGCTATTTTGATTCCATTTTCGAAACTAATTAAACTCAATCAAATCTCTCTATTTAGCGTCCTTTACGTTTCACTTCCCTTTATACACCCGCTTAATTCGTTCCTAGAAGGACTTTGATTTAACTCCCCCTGACACCTCATATATCAGCTAATTTTAAGCTAATGTAAGTGTCCAGGGGTGTCGTGTTCGAGAAATCTTGCCGTTTATTATCTCAAACCTTTTTTTCTACGAGGGTAATCACGGTAACATAAATAGCAAATTTCTGATTAGAATAGAATTCCTCATATATTTTTAATGGGATAATCTGATTTATCAACCATGATTATTATAAAATATTTTAGGGGCTTGATATTTTTGTCCTAATAATAAAAATTAAAATCTTTGATTTTTTAAATCAATTTCAGCTTCGTTACGCAAACCATTGGATGCAATTGTTGAAGGTTTTTATAATTTTTTTAGTATTTTAATTATCAAAATAAAAACATTTAAAGGTGTTGAATTGTCTGCTCAAAGTTCTTCAGTTGCCCAAGATCCATCTAAAGATCAAAAAACGACAAAAATTCAAAATAAAAAAATTAAAAGTTCGGATATTCAATCTCCAAGTAAAAGTGAAACAACAAAAACAATTAAAACTTCAAAACCTTTTACACATCGATCAAGCCATGACGATGTTATGTCATCATCTAATAAAACTAATACAAAAGAAGAGAAGAAATCAAAGAGAACGCAAAGTGTTGAACGGGAAAGGAAGAAGAAAGGTTGGAAAATTGAAATTTTTTGTAAAGGATTGTTGAGGGTTTTAATTTTGGGATAAAGTGTCACTTATTTATTTTTATAAAAATATAAATTTTTATAACCATCAAAAATTTCGAAAAAATTTTTTTTAAGTTTTTTCTATCAAAAAATCAAAACAAAAGCAGTTACCCAGGAGTCGGACTCGAACCTCCGACCATTCCCCTACGAACACAGCGCTATCCAACTGCGCCACAGCAGTCAAGAGATTGGCTTGATTTGTTCTATTTTGTTTTGTTTCTAAGTTTCCTCATATATTTTTTTTATCAAAATCATCCAAATAAATCTTTCTTTCGTCACACTCCTTTTCTTTTTTTTTCTGATTAAAAATTTATTTTCTTATTTTAGAAGGTAAAAGCGGTAATTCCTCATCAATAACTGGATGTTTTGCCATTTGGTTAAATTCAAAGTTCCGGAAGAATGGAGGGGGGAATAATGATGGTAATAGTAATACTTCAACTAAAACAACACCTGAACCTTTAATTGATGGTGGAGGGGAAAGCACGAGTAGATGAGAGAAAGGGGAATGAAAAAAATTAAAAAATTTTTTTTTGTTTTTTGGGGGTGGAAAATAAAAAAGAAATTTTTTTCCTTGTTTTTTGCTTTATTTTTTAAAAAATTGTTTTCCTTTGACTGAATTAACTCAAAAATAATTTTTTTCTTTATACATATTTATAATTAAGTGAAGCATTTTAATTTCTTTATAATTTGGGAAAGTACATATTGATTTCTCAATGAAATTTTTATTTTTTAAAAACAAAAAAATGATTGAGAGGTATTAAAATAATATTTAAATTAATCAAAAATACCTTCAAAAATCCAATTAATGCTTTACTTTCATTTTTTTATTCTCTAAAATTTTTTTTAACAAAATTTTGTTTAAATTTTGACAAGAAATTTTGTTGAAAATACTTTTCTTGTATTTAATTCTAATTTAAAAACTCGTGACCAAATATTTTTAACAAAAAGTTTAGAGAATATTTTAAATGAAATCACCAAAAAAATATTATTTTAAAAATTTTGAATTGGTCACTAGTTTAAACTTTCATTTGAAAATCACAAACAACATTCGAGCCATCTGCCTTTGCACAAAATATATATAAAAATCGCTCATTTTAAAAACTTGTTTTAAAACATGTATACAGTCAAAATTAAATTTTATGTATATCTGATCATTTAGGGGTCATCTTTTTAATGGCTGGATGGAGCTTACTAAGCAATACCCTAAATAATGAATTTACTCAATTTTAGATACAATTATTTCAACTCCAAGGCTAACATAAAATTGATAATTTGACTGTAATTGGAATATTTCTTTGTTAAAAATAAAAATATTGTAATTATTATTTTTACTTTAAAAAGGATCAAAAAAAATAGAAAATTCAAAATTAATAAAAATAATCAACTCTAGTTTAAACAAGAGGATATTTAAAAGGAGGTGAATTGTCTTTATTTTAATGTTACTAGAGTTGATTTTAAAATAAAATTACAAATATATTTTTATATTAAAATTAAAGGATTGCAACATAATTTGATTTTACAAAAAATTATTTAACAAAAATTTAACAATTTCCACTGCAACCTTTATATTTTAATTTTTTTAAATGTTCCTTTTCTGGTTCTGACACAATATAAACAAGCCTTCCCATTCCTTCATTTTTTTGATTTTATATAAAAATTTTTATCCATTTTTGGATTTTTTTGGTCTAAATAAATAAAAAATTTTTTTAATTTATTAAACAATAAAAAGCATTAAATAGCTTTGATTTATTTTTGAGAGAATTAAAAAAATTTTGTTAATTTTTTGTGAAAAAATTAAAAAGAAAAAATATCAAACAGAGGAAGAGGTGTTTGAATTTTAAAAATTTTATCAATCCGCCAATTCTTCATTTCATTTAATTGAACATTTTGATTTGACTTTTAATTTTTTAAAAAATCATTCAAAATTTTATTGGGAAAAAGTTTATCTAAATTTAAATAAAGAAAAGAATTATAAAATAAGATTAAAAAATAATTTTTTTAATCTTCTTTTATCAATCGGCTATTTTAGAGGGGGGGGGGGTTATTTTAGAGAAAATACGGTATATCAACTCTTCTTATCAACTTCAATAATTCAATTTTGGATATTTCCTGACAAGGAGGAAGTTATCTTGAGATAAATTTTTTCGGAAGCAGCTTTAGGGAATGACACGGATCAAGACCAGTGAAAGGACAAGCCACGAACTCTTCAAGAAAAAAAGTCCTCAACTTTTAAGGACGGATTAGGAAACACGGTAAATGTCCAGCTCGTCGTCCCCATGTCCGCAAATGCCATTCTGAAAGAATGCATTTTTCCTGCATTCTTCTCCTCTCCTCTCTCTACCATAATTTTTCTCGGGCAAATGACTGATAGGTTAACAGTTTGGCGCGAATGATAAAGGGAGCAAACATGAAAAAGATTTATTTACAGATAAATAAAAATTTTAAAGTATAAAAATCTGTGATAAAGTTCTCGACTATATTTCAAGTAGATAGGTTTATTTTATAAAGAAAATGGTTTGAAAATTTTTATGGCTTCAGAAAATGTTTATAAAAATGTTTAAACAATAAATTTCAGAAAATTTTTATAATATAATATAAAAAACCCCGACACCTCCCCCTTTTTGGCCGTAAAATCCGTTTCAAAAACTCCGCCGGCCGAAGGCCGGCGGCTGGAATTTTTTGAGTGATACATTTGTCCTACAACTTTTTGCGCTCTATTCAGGAAAATTATGACCTCGGCACTGAAACGTCCTTTTCGCACTGAAACGGCTATGGGTGGTTTTTCAAATGGAAATAACTTGGGAGGGTGAAGTTGAATCAAAAAGTGCTTGGGGGGAGGATTTTAAGTTGGGATGGGTACTATATCGTATGAAAAATTTGGGGGGCCATGGATGAACGCCTGAGGCTGTGGCCTTGGCTAAAAATTGCACATCTCGTCCCAAAATGACCCATGGTGTCCGACGAAAATCACTGACAATTTACAAACTATATGCCAATCGATAGAGCTCCATGTGGTGGGTCTGAAAAAATTTGGTTCAATTTTTTCTGACCATTTTGGGCAAAGTTATAAAACGCCAAAGGTCCAAAATGTCCAAAACCCCTAACGTGAAGGGTGGCTCCTATCGAATGTAATTATAAAATTGCTTAAGATTGGGCAAACGGTTTCAACTCTTTTTTGGTATATTAGGGCACTAAATGTACTACAATTTTGTTGGGGGACACAAGAGTCTGGGATTTTTTCCTGACATAGTTATGGGCACCAAAGTGACCTCGCCAAAATCGACTTTTTAACGCGTGAATTGTAATTCCTTTTGAGTACCCTATCTTATAGAGCGTCCCTTGAAACCTCTAAAAATATATACTTTGTTGGGGGTACACTTGAGTCTGGGAGAGTTATACTCAAAAAAGTGGCATTTTTGGGGCCAAAAGTGGTCGGTTTTTTGAGTGTAACTTTTTTTAAAAAATTTTTAAAAATAAACGGTGTTCGGATTCGTGTTCAGCACATATTGGAGCACCATAAAACATATTTTTCTCGAGGTCGAATTTTTGACTCATTTTTGAAGGGGTACCCCTTTTGAAATTTTTTGGTGAAATTTAAATCGAGTGTAACTTTTCGAGATTTTGTCGTAGCCGAACGAATTAAAGCTTATAAAATAGAGCAAAAAATTACAAATTTTTTGAGCTATTTAAATTTTTGAAAAATTTCACCCGAGGCCTGGTAGGGTCGATTTTTTGAAAATTCAAAATTTTTCGGTTTTTTAAAAATTTCTGGGGTATATCGAGGCTGAGGGGTGTTATAAATATTTTTATAAAATAGAGCAGAATTTTTGCTATATATTAAGTTTTTAAAATCTTTCAAAAGGGTTTATTTTTGGGGAGTTATGATTTTTTAAAAAATTACGTCAATTTTTCGGTCGAAATTTTCGGCCAAAAAATTATTTTTTCCAAAATGACTTAAAATAGGGCAAATGTTATATCAATCGAAAGCCCTTATCGAGATGAAAATGAAAATATTTTTTCTGGAATTTTCTGACCATTTTGTCCAAAGTTACAAAAGGTCGAAATTTCAGGTGTGGGGGTTTGGGGGCCGAAGGCCCCCAAACGGCGGGCCGGAGGCCCGCCGTGCGAGGGCCGAAGGCCCGAGCTTGAGATCCATCCCAAAATGGGTCGCGAGGGCCGAAGGCCCGAGTTTAAGATCCATCCCAAAATGGGTCGCGAAGGCCGAAGGCCCGAGCTTAAGATCCATCCCAAAATGGGTCGCGAGGGCCGAAGGCCCGAGCTTAAGATCCGTCCCAAAATGGGTCGCGAGGGCCGAAGGCCCGAGCTTAAGATCCATCCCAAAATGGGTCGCGAGGGCCGAAGGCCCGAGCTTAAGATCCATTCCAAAATGTGTCGCGAGGGCCGAAGGCCCGAGCTTAAGATCCATCCCAAAATGGGTCGCGAGGGCCGAAGGCCCGAAGCAATGAAAAGGCAGGGCTAAACTTTATCGGCGAGGGCCGAAGGCCCGAAGCAATGAAAAGGCAGGGCTAAACTTTATCGGCGAGGGCCGAAGGCCCGAAGCAATGTAAAGGCAGGGCTAAACCTTACCGGCGAGGGCCGAAGGCCCGGAGCAATGAAAAGGCAGGGCTAAACTTTGCGGGCGAGGGCCGAAGGCCCGAAGCAATGAAAAGGCAGGGCTAAACCTTACCGGCGAGGGCCGAAGGCCCGGAGCAATGAAAAGGCAGGGCAATTTTTAATGTTTCTAGCAGCGCGCGAAGCGCGCCCCAAAGCCGTTAGGCTTTCCAACGGGCAGAGCAAAATTTAAACCCAAAGCATACGTCGAGGCAATGCATACGTAACTTACCGCCATACCCCAATGGGCACAACTAGTTAATTTTCATATAATTCTAGCGTTCATTTAGAAACATATTTAAAATTCGGAATTAAAGAATTTTATTTAAAATCAGATCAGAATTAAAAAAATTTAATTTTGATTCTTAATTGTTTTATAATTTTCTGGTTTTTATTTCCAATGACTTTATCACAGATTTTTATACTTTAAAATTTTTATTTATCTGTAAATAAATCTTTTTCATGTTTGCTCCCTTTATCATTCGCGCCAAACTGTTAACCTATCAGTCATTTGCCCGAGAAAAATTATGGTAGAGAGAGGAGAGGAGAAGAATGCAGGAAAAATGCATTTTTTCAGAATGGCATTTGCGGACATGGGGACGACGAGCTGGACATTTACCGGAAACACTTCTAACTGATATTATGCTATAAAAACAAAAATTGAGTTGATTTAAATTTATTTAAACATTGTTCATCTCTTCATTTAATTAAAAATGTAATTACCATTTTTCCATATTTCAATTAATTTCTATTTTTTCAGTTAAAAATGTTCAATACAAAATTGGTTCTTCTTCTAATAACGCTCTTCTTTGTAATTACTTCTTTCATTTCTCAAACAACAACCACAGAAAGCGATGCACGTTTTGTTAATGACACGGATCAAGACCATTTAGACTTTACGGATTTTAAAGAGAGGGGATTGCCTGTAGTAGAGAAAAAGGCTGAAAGGCGCATAAGACCGACAAATTGGTTTAGGTTTATCTGTGTGTTCATTTTGCCGATTATTGTGACAGCTCTTTGTATTTGTCTAATGGTGAGTTTTTAAAAAATAGGCTAAACCCAGAATATCAACACGAGGGAAGTGATGGGGGAAGTGGTGATCTTTTGGGTGTTTCCTTAGTTTTGTAGATCCCTCAAAAATATTTCTAAAAATTAACTTCTTAAAGGTTTGGTCTGCCCACCGCTACAAAAAATGGAAAAAAGAAAAAGCAGAAGCACGGGCTCGTCATCAACAAATAAAACGTTCTCGAAGCAAGAGTAAAACCCGTACCAAATCAGCAGACAAAAAAGAACACGACGACCACTTACAGCCAACAATTCCAGTACCACCGCCAACACCCGGAACAGCAATGCTAACACCAATGGAAAATCTCGTTTCAAGGTCGTTGACAGCCTTAGCGGGGCGAGTTGGAAGTGGAACGAAGTTTCGACCTATTGCAACACGTTCATATGCTGATGGAGTGACAACACCTGATTCCTATAGAAGTGAAGAAGAGTCAAATTCTGATAGAAGAGACGGCAGAGAGGCAACAACTACAGAAGAAAGTATTGAAGACGATTTAGATGAGAGACCAGTTTCTTTAGTTGCTTTGAGTAAAATAGAAAATGTTGGGTCAATTAGAGGATAAATAAATTAATTAAATATACAAATACATATTTATTTTTCTTTTGTTGTTGTTAATTCTGTAGAAAAAAAATAAAAAGTATTTATTAAACTTGTTAGCTTATTATAATTTAGGTAGTAAGAAAGGAAATTGGTAATTTATAACTTTGTCCACTAAATTTTGCATTTCTCTGATATTCCTTTATTTTAACAGCAAACTTTACTTTTTGCATCCTTCCATGATATCTTTAGGTTTTAGGATTTATGATAAGTTTGTCTTAGATTATTAAATCTAGTAAATATTATCCTTCATTTTAAGTATGATTATTGATTCTGATAAATATGATTTGAAAAACCTTTTATTTTAATTTTAAGCCTAAACACATATACATATTAATATTATCGGGTGCATATTCACATGATAGAAACTTGTGAAATGATCAAATTTCTCTCTCTCTCTCTCTCGATCGCGGGCTTGATTCCCGGGCTCGGTCTAGACTCGGTTTTTTATTAACTACCGAACATCACTAATAAACAGAGCCAACTGAATATAGGTATATAAATTTTATACAGTAAATTTAAAAAATTAGTTTTAAGAATTAAAAAATGTGAATCAATATACAAGTTAAAGTTAAGAATAAATAAGGTGGATACATATATTTTTGCCGGACTTTTTCCGGAAACGAACTTTAAAATGAAAAATTCTGGAGAAAATTTTGAGCAATTAGGTCAGATACTTGTATAATCCATCCAAAAATTGTTGGCAATTTAATTGAAATATAATTAATTGAAGTAAATCTACTTCCTTCTTTCGTCAATGTATTGAGTAAAATATCCATTTCATCTTCAAAATTGTAGAAACAAGAAAAATAACTGCTCAAACGTTCAGTAACCATCAAATATTTTGTAGCAAATCATACAAATTCAAAATATTATAATGTGTAGGCCTAAGGTGTAATCCAACGAATTTTAAATAATTAGGTTTTTCTTCATCAAACAATAATTTGATCATTTTGGAATTAAATACTACATAATCAAATTGTGCAAATTCAACGGAGCATAGTTGATCCAGGTAGTAATGAATAAGTTGCAGTTCTTCTATTGTTTTGGGGTAATTTTTATTGTCAGATAATAGGGTCTTGCTAAAAATAATTGTTAGTATAGTTAACAGCACACAATTTTGTTTTTCCTCATCTCTTTTCGAAATAGGTTTCAAATGGGCAAGGGAAAAATCTGACAAATCGTTTGGAAACGTGCACGGATGTCCAAATTTGTGTCAATTTTGTTAGAAGAAAGTCATTATTATTGCTTTGCTTGCCCATAATGTCTCTCAACCAGAAAGAAAAGTAAGGAACGGAAAATGTTACGTATACCCATATTGTACTAGATCGCCAAAAAAGATAACTAAAAAGGAAAGTAAAGTCTGTAAACTTTATCTACCAACCAAGATAGCCAATTTCGAAAATTTATTTTTTTCCTGATTCCAAACTTTTGAAAAGGGATATTTTTTGTACTTTATTAAAGCATTATTTCTATATTATTCCGAATCATTGTCCTTTATCAGTATAAAAGTTACCTTCACTATATTGTTGTAATTCGATAACTACAGTATACTTGCCATAAATAATTTCAGAACAATAAAGAACTGGATATGCTTTTTCAATTGCTTTTATCCACTAAAAAGAACAAGAAATTAGGGTTAAATGGGAATTTTATTTATAAATTTTTATTTTATTTATTAATATATTTGATTAAAAATAAAAAAATATTTGAATAGAGTTAGTTGAGTGAGGAGAAATGGCGGTTTTGGTTAAAAGTGGTTTATAAATATACCTACATATGTATATGTAACTGTGGGAGTGACATTCAAATATATAAAGAAAGAATTGAAGAAAATGGGAAAATAGTTTTAGGGAAAAAGTAATTTTAAATAATATCAAAAAGGCATTTTAAAATAATAATTTAAATTACTAGTCTAAAGAAGAAGATTGCCCGCAAGAAGATTGCCCGCAAGGTTAAATATAAATTTTAAATAGATAATAAATTTTACCAGAAAAAATTAAAAGTTTTAGTACATATTTATATAGATATCAAAGTTAAATTTTTATAAAAATCCAAAAAATATGCATATACAAACTTAAAAAGAAAATTAATGATTAAAGAAATTTAACAATTAAATTTATTTAAAATATCAAGTGTCATCTGCTCGTGGATCTTCATAATCTTCAAAATTTGGATCTGAATATGTTGTGAATCGACTAGGTCGTGGCCTGTTTCTTTAAGTAAAATATTTAAGTTTTTTTTAATTGGCTAAAGTTCTGCTCAAAATAAATAAATATATCTGATTTTGGTATCAATCAACTCAGCTCAAAGAGTGCTCCGAATGAATTATAGACTAGTTTTTGGGGTTAAAACTCTTTTGAAAATGTTTTAACAAAAAGAAAAACCAACAAAAAATCCCTAAAATTTAAATACCTTTCCAAACTTTCGAAGCTTACAGGATCCGCTTCACGCACAGAAGCACCTATTTAAGTATATATTTAGAAGGTAGCTTTTCGAATTTAATAAAAAAATAAATTTACCAATTTGAGCAAAACGGTGTTCCCAGAAGCTCGGAGTTCTTTAAAAATTTAATTTATTTGAATATAGATTTCAGTTCTTAAAATAAAAATTTCAACTTCCAAAAAAGTTTCAGAATTACCTAATTATAATTACCGAAAAAAATTATTCGAATAGGGATAAGCTTTGATATTTAAGGGAGAGAGAGAGGAGGATGGAGTGGCTAAGGAACAATTCTGAAAAATCCATTCCTGGATGGGGACAAAGGCTAAACAAATGATAAATGCATTTTAAACTTTATAAAATGTTTCGAGTCTAAATCCCCCCAATTATTTTTTTTCTCAATCAAAATCTATTTATTTCTGGTTACCTTAAAGCAGCACTTAAATAACTAGTCCCAGCAGCCCTGTAATCACTCGGCCCTTTCGTGAACATATACCCAGAGAGGGGTGCTTCCCCCTTTGCTTTGTATTCATTTAAAAGTTTTGTTTCCCAATGTTGTGGACTTAAAAATTGAAAAGAAGAAATTTAAATTGAATTAAAAAAAATTAGAATAATTAAATTACGGTGTTGGAAGGTATTTCCCTTCAGGGCGGCGATACCTAAAAAGGGAAAAAAATATTTTTTCAAATTTAATTAATTTTAGTGTATTTCATAAATATTATTGAGAGGGACATTTTGTGATAATTATTTATGTACTTGTTCTTTTTTTCCATATTTTTTTGATTGGGAAAGTTTGTTTCTAACTTTTAAAAACTTTTTTCTAAAATTCTTTCTATTAAAATCTAGACTAAAAATCCTAAAAGTACTCATTTCCTTTAATTTTTTTGAGTTGGTAATGGGGATATTTACTCCTTAGATTCGGAAAGGTTTTATAAAATATTTTCTGATAAATTTTTTTAAATTTATTTAGATTTATTTAAAATTAATTGGAAAATTGTCTTTAATCAAAATAAAAATATATTTATTTACATATCAACAGAGTGTTTAAGATCAAAATCAAAATAATCCTTATCGTCTCTGTTTGGTCTACTGTAATATGACCGTGGAATTGATAACTAAAATAATTTAAAAAAAAATTTATTTTAAAAATTTTTATCCTAAAAAATACTTTTGTTTTGTTCTCTGTAAAATCGAGGAACCTTTAAATTCTTAGAAACGATTCCCAACAGTTACACCAGGACACAGAACCCAGGACACTCCCGGACAATCGAATATGTTTACTTAAAATACAGTATTTTCTCAATTAACTACTCCCCTCAGCAATTACTCTCCTTAGTATCAGGTTGTATTGTGAGTATCGTGAGTAGGAGGATTCCGGAAATTTTTTCCGATTCAAAGAAATTTTTAAACTTCCGGATTTGCAATAACTCTGACACTTTTCTGCCTCCGATTGGGATTTAAAATCGGGTTTAAAATTCCACCTCCGTTTTTAAATATTAAAAAATAAAGTTGGAAACAATTTAAAGTTTGTTTGAGAAAAGTTAATTAAATGCTAGTTAATATTTGTTTATTTTTTAATATAATGTTTAATCAATTTCCAGAATTTATTTATAAATTTAATTCAGAAAAATATGTAAATTTCAACCCAACCCGGACTCGCGACCTTGGTTTTAGGATTTATAACCCGGTTTTCTAATAAAATCTCGTTTCCAGGTTCCCGTTTTAACCCTAAGAAAAGAATTTTTTCAACAAGTTGGGTTTGAAAAATTCTAAACAAGAAAAAAATTTTTAAAAAATCGAATGTCAAGTTTTAATCAATAATAAGGGAGAAGAAAAAATTATAAAATTGATTTGAAAATTTAAATGAGAGCGTGTAATTGAAAATTTAAATTAATTCATTAAGAATAATTATTCATTTAAGTAAATTATTAAAGACGAGTCAGTTAGAATTAATAGAGGAGTGGGGAATTTTTAAGATCCAAACATTTAACAGACAACATGAGAGAGGGTTGGTTGATAAATTAAGTTTGGATAAACCTCAACTTTATGTAGTTACTTTCAATTAGGGGTTGTAAGTTCTTGAAAATCTTTGAATTAAAATATGTATTTAAATTAATTTAAATATTTTTTATTTAAAGAGATGAAAATATTTTGTAAAAATTTATTGTTTTATTTATTCGTCCACCAATTTCTTTTAAATCTTTCTACACAAGAAAAGAAAGGAAAGGAACTAGAAAATAAATTTAGTATGCAAATGTTGGACCATGAATTAAAGAATAGTTTTGATGAATTTGAAGATAAAAAAGGGAGGAGTTTTTTTGATGGAAGTTTTAAAGGGGTCTTTCTATATGTACATATATATACATGTGATGCTCGGTTATCCCGATCCTGATTCACAAATCGGAAAATTTTCCCGTGTTTTTGGCCTCACGATCTCGACTCCCGATGTCAATTCCCGACTGTCGGGAAATTTTTACGCCCCTACGAATGTCTTTTTCTGATAAAAAAAGTATACAACACTAAAAAGATTTTCTTAACTCGATATTTGTTTTACTCACAATCAGTAAAGAATTAAAAGAAATATCTTTATTTTCTTTAGTTTTCTTTCAATGAGAATTAGTGATTCTTCTCATGAGCTGGAGTTTAAGGGCTTAATTCTTTGAAACTCCTCAGATATTCGGAACTGAATCGAAAAACCGTCTGTTCTTCAATTCAGTTCGGGTCAGAACCGAAGAACCCTACAGGAGTAGGAATTGTCTTCTTTATTAAGAATAGAGGGATTTCTATTAAATGTGGAATATATTTATTAAGTATCTGGGCTTGTTCTGATTTATTGGAAAAAATAATTAATTAAATTTAGGTGGTGAAAAGATAGACAGATTAGGCTTTGTATATAAATTATCAGATGCTTATGATGTTTTAAATAACCAAAAAAGAGAAAAAGGATTGAAAGAAATTTTGAAGGAAATAAATGAATTAAAGTTAAATAGTAGTGGTGAAAAATTTGAAACTTATAAAAAAATTTATGAAGAATATTGTGGAAAAATTGAAGAGGGTGAGAAGGAGATTGAAGTAAAAGTAAATTTTGGAGATTTGTGTAGCATTCATAAATGGGTGAATAAAGGAAAATTGGAGGTTTTTTGTTTTTTTTTATTAAAAAATATTAATTTAAAAGAATTTTTGAATGTTGGGAAGGAAAAATTTTTTTAGTGCTGATTTTAGGCAGTAATAATAATTGCCCATTTTTAGCAAACTTAGCAGGTTTTTCAATAGAATGGTTTGTAAGTATAGATATGTAGGTGCTATAATACATACAAGGCAAAAATAGAAAATGAGTAAATGAGTAACTGGGATCTTACAGTATAAGATTTTTGTTTGCCACTGAAAGTGTCCCACAATCCAATCCGACATTTGTTCATGCGGATATGATCAGAAAATTCGTTATAGATTTAAAAATAATTTCCAGAAATTGCGTAAATATACATATAAAGAAGCTTGAAAAGAAATATAATTTTGAATAAATATTGAAAGCCGAAGAAAAATGTGAAGAATTAGACATTTATTTAAATGAAGGTATGGAATTGAAAGAGAAAAAACTTGAAGAATTTTGTAAATATTTCAAACAAAAACGGAAAGAAATTCTAAAAGTTTAAGGAAAAGTAAGGAGTAAAGAGTGAAGAAAAATTGGACAAAAATTATTTTAAAAGATTTGAAAGAAAAGATTGGGCTGTTTTTTTAAATTTTTATTTTTAAACAAAAAATTATTTTTAATTGTCAAAGATAACAGGTCCTCCCATCTATTATTAAAAATAGGGTAGCACCTCGAGCCTTCGGGGGCGGGATGTCGGGGATCGGGGTTTGCCGGGAAAGAGCCTTCGGGGTTAGGGTCGGGGTTTCGGGGGACGGATTGCTACCCTAGTTAAAACCTTGGAAAATTTTTTTGCTTTTAAATATGTCCAAGATACACCCTTCTAATTATCTTTGGAGAAATATGACAAAAAATTCCCAATTTTTCAAAAAATATTTCGGTAATTCACAACCAAAATTCCATTTTCAGGAATTGGGACGGCATGTTCCCTTTTTTTTATTTATTTTTATTGAGTATAAAAATTTCATTTTTTTCTCTCAATTTTACCGGGGCAGTTTATTTACTTAAAAAAGCTTTACCAGCATTTCGTCTTCTGTTGCGAATTGTTCTGTTGAACTTCCCGCAGAAGGATAAGGAGCACTTCTAAATTCTTTGCTAGTTATTGTTTTCATATGTTCTGGCAATATTGAAGTTTTTAAGAGGCGAGCTAAAAAATTAAATTAAAAAAAATTGAAAAACCTGGGAATCCAAGGGGGCCCAAGGGGGGCCGTCGGATGAAGAGGAGGATAACACAAATTAAATTATATGTACTATATTACCTGTTATATCATCAGCAATTTTGCTATATCGAGTTAATTCTGGTCTTTCAATTCCCTGTGTTCTATTTAAATGAGGTGCTGCATAAGGACCTAAAATGATTTTTACTTCAAATATCCAACACCCCGTCCCTCCCACTAACCACTTCCAGCAGAATTTATCAATTTAGGCATTCCCCTAGGGGCTATAGCATCATTAGCCATCCAACTAGGCGCTCTAGGCAAAAAACTTTCGGAATCTAGATGTGTTAATTCAGTGAAAGGTAAATCTGTTGATTGGTGTCGACGACGGGCACGGTTAAATTCTAAATGGTTAAGTTGGGTGTCTTGATATTCATTTAACTGTCTGTTTCGTTCAGCTGTTGCTCTAGGCTAATAAATTGAGAAATATTTTATTTTAAGTCTTTTATTAAAGCTTTTCATTTATTTTTAATCTGGAAAAATCACTTTCATAAAATTGAAATCTTGATGTAGCTAATGGTTTATAGAGATCAAAATGGTTTATAGAAATCCCCAACTTCTCAAATTACGGAATTAAATTTAAACAAAATTGGTAAAGTTGAATAGTTTTTACTTTAAATTATAAATTTAAAATTTGACCCAAATTATCTATTAAAAAATTCTCAATTAAAATACTCAATTTACTTTATTATATGAAGATTTAACACTTTCCTCTAATTGATGCCATGCAGGCTTTCTATCTGTTAATTCTTCAGTAATCCAGTCATCAAAGTCAATACGAGGGAATTTTGGTGTGTTTAACAAATAACGACTTCTAAATATATTCAAAAATTTTAATAAAATTTTGTTTTTTTTCAAGATTTTTTTAAAAGATTTGAGAATCTCTCTAATGTGTTAAAAAATGAATGTATATGTATACTAGTACATAATAGTTTCCGACTATTTCGAGACCGAACTAATGAAGAGTTCTTTGTAAAGATATAAATGTGTTTAAGAAAACTAAATAATAAAGTTTTTGATAAAAATTTTTATTTTAAAATTTTATTAGAAGGATAATTACTAAGTTTATTCATTAAAATAATGGTTTTCTCTTTAAAAAGGATTTGAAACACTCGGAAAGAAAAGTTTAGGGTAATAAGTTTAAATAAAATTCCTTACGTAGAGGCATCTTCAATTCCTCCTAATTGTTGTTTATCTGGACTTAAAGACCTTCTACTTCTTATAAACGTTCTTTCTGCCCTATCCTGTATTGTAGAATCTCCACTTTTTCGACGCTTTTCCAAAGAAAAGGAAGAATGTTGTCTTCCAATAGCAGAAGTTGAAGAAGAATTAGCTAAAGGGGAGGGTATTGGGGCTCTTCTATTTTTGATTGATTTAATTAAATTATCAGAATCATCCAAAACACGTTGTGATCTGTCACTAAATTGAACACGTCTACGTAAATCTCGTAAATATTCTGCTGGGTCTTCATCGCTGGAATCATCACCACTTACTGTTAGAAAATAATTATTAAAGGATTGAGGAAAGTGGAAGGGAAGGGAAGGAGGGGATTTTCAATAATATTTTGATTGGAAATAAATTAAAATTAGATGAAATTTAGTTTGTCTAAATGGAGATTCTTCGAGATATGCCGATCTTGGATTCCGTTCAAAAATCGTCTCCTTCGCTCACCCCTGATCCCGATCAATCCCAAGCCGGGATCTACATATATAAAATTTTTATTTAGTAATCGGATCTATATATGAAAAATATTCCAAATCATGCACTAAAGATATTAACTTAATCAATGTCTTAATAAATATTTTGAATAATTTAAAAAGGAAACGAAAAAAATAAATAATAAAAAGTTTATGAACTAAAAGTGTAAAAATATTTTTTACAAAAAAATATTTCTTTGTAAAAATAATTTAATTAAATGTATCATTACCTCTTCCCACATTATTATTAATATTTAAATGTCCAATATTATTACTACTGCTTGGTAGTGAAATAATTGAAGATGAAGGTTCATGTCCATTTTCAATAGGTTCTGAGTTTTTTATAACTTTTGTGTCATTTTCTCCTTCCATTTTAATTGGATGGAATTTGAAATTTAGTAATTAAACAACAGAATATTTTATAAAAAATTTTAAATTTGTTAATTAATTTGAAAATATTAATTAATTGGATGTTTATTGGAATTGTTGACTTTTTTGCTGGCTTTTCAGTTAAACAAAGAATATTATACATATAATTTAAAAGTATATTAATTATTATCTAAAAATGGTAGAGGGATTTAATTAAAATAATAAACAAAGGTTAAGATCATTATTAAATTGCTGTGTTAATATTTTAACGATATTTTTACGATATAGAGATCAACAAAGGATAAATAGAAAATTGAGTGAATAAATGAGTAAAATAAAATTTCAAGTGGAAGGCAAAAAATGTAGTTCAAATATTAGGGAATTAGTGGAAGAAATATGTAGGACTCATCTCCAAAATTTTGTGAAAAATGGACTCCGCTAAAGAAAAGTGAACTTGTCATATTACAATAACAAAATGAATATTTAAAAAATATAAACAAGTTTTTAAAAAAGTTTAAACAAAAAATTTCAATAAGTCTTTCAAGAGAATATCTATAGCAATTCCAAGAAACGATAAATTGAGCAAGAAAAAAAAGAAAATAGAAATTGTTTGCCTTTCCTTTCCTTTAAACAGTCAAGTCGATTAAGTGGAGGGATATGGAGGATATAAAAATAAAAATATATATTTTGATCAGTATTGAAGAGTAGTTAATATGTAGTATGTTTGTCGTTCGAGAAGACAACCAAGAAAAGCTTTAAACAACGTGATTTGTCTAATATAAAGTGGTTATCTGTAGAGTAAAAATAGTTAGCGAGGAGGGGAATGAATGTTGTTATTGTTGGTAGGGGTGGTGGTGGTGGTTTATACTATTACGTCTGACAATAAGTATATAAAAATGTGGATTTTTGAGGTATTTAAAGGGATAAAGAGATAAATAATATAAAAGAAAAAAGTCAAAAAAGAAGAAAGTGCATCATTTTGTGGAAATAAATGAAAGGAGAAGGAAATGGGGGCGGTTTGGATCTAGCTGAAAGAAGAGGGATTTTGCTTTTTCTCTTTAAGTAGCTGATGAATTTCCAGCTGCTGACAACTGCCTGTCCTTGCAGCCTTTAACTAAATAGCAAAAATATATTTATTTATTTACCACTAAACACGCAAAATATCTTGGACCAATACTCTCGATCTAAGGCTATGTAAAGAGAAAAAGAGAAAGAGAGACGGGGAGAGAGAGAGAGGATTCCCTTCTTCCGGTGATCCTTCCCCATTAATTCAACAATAAATCTACATTTTTTGTTAGTATGTCGAAAATAATCGAATAGAGAAAATAATATTGAAAGGCCACAACAGCCTTTGTTGGGAATCGATTGGAGGATATAAAAATTTCTGAAAGTCTACTGGAAAGAAAAATAATCTTTGATTAAATTTAAGATTATTCACATAAATTAGAATTATTAAATAAAATAATTAAATAATCTTGGGGATAATTAAAATCTCAGCAATATTCCATTTCATTTGCTTAAACTAAAAATATAAAATCAAAAATTAACAAAAATTTCGAGTTTTGAAAAAACCGAAAGTAACCGGACGACAGTCAAAAATAGAGAATTAATTAATATCCAATTCTAATCTTATTATAAAAAACAAGTTTAAACAATTATGCGAATTGAAATTAGTTAGTAAAGAAGGATTCTAGCAATTAAATATTAGAGTTCACCGGAAGTTCCGGTGTTTTTTGGTCCGGTGAAACACTATTAAATATGTGTTGAATTCTTTAACAATACATTTTAAAATTTAATAAAATATAGTTTTTGTAAGTAAAAGTCTACTTTCATTTAAATCATTATTCTTTTTAGAGCAACTTGATTTCGGTAAGAAATCACGTATATTATGGCTACGTCTCTTTCGTCGTCCTCCGCAACATGAAAGGCCTTTAAATTAATTTAATACACAAAAAGTATTTTTTAAATAAATAAACTAACATGATTGGGGAGAGCAACAACAACACCCACAACTGTAAAATTATTTTAAAAATATTTTTATAAAAATTTAAATTTTCTACCATTTACAACAACAAGGACAAGTACATGGAAGTCTAAAAATAATTGAAAAAAAAATAAAAAAATATTAAAGTCCAAAACCTAATGCAGATTGGCCCTTTATGACAAAGACAACAAGAACAGCAAGGCCTTGAAAGAATAATTTTAAAATTATAAATTAAAGTTTTTATTTAGTTGTATACCAGTGAGTGTTCGTTTAAACTTTAATGGGAAAAATAATTAGGAATAGCCAATTAAGGAAGAAAAACGCTTTAATATTAATTCAACCTTAATAGTTTTAAACATTAATTTTATGAATTTTGGTGGAGGAAAGATTATGTCACTTTAAGACTAACAAAATTTTCTTCCAGTCTAGCTATTATAGCAAAAATTAAAACCATTGGTCAGTCGGTGTTGAGGAAAGGGTGATCGGATAATGTCTCCCTCCAACCCTTTGTTATTTTCTGGAAATGTTTTTTGGCTGATTTATTCTAATCAGTTAGTTTATCCAACAACAAAGATGAATTTCCAACCTACAACAACATGGACCTGTACAACAACAACACCCATCTGCCTCTGTTTTCAAGGGAAAATGAGACAAAAAAGTTAAAAGAATAAAAAACAGTCCAACAAAGGAATGAAAAATAAAATAATTATTCATTTTTAGATTAAATAATAAATTAAAATTGGGCAGAAAAAACAATTTTACATCTTTTTTATAGTCTTGTTAGAAAATAAAGACAAAAATGAAGAAAAAACACAAAAAAAAACATTGTTCTTCTTTTAATAAATTTTCATTTTCTAGGAACAAAAAAACTTTTTTAACGTTGTCCTCAATTACTGAACTAAAATAAATTTAGTTGGGATAATATTTATTTGTAATAATTATGTCTTTGTTGTAGTTGTTTCTCGTAATTCGTTTTTAACGTTAGAAAATTGGTCGAAATGCAACAAAGGAAGAATAAAGAAAATTATTTTCTTAATTAAAGAAAATAAAATTATTAAAAAATTATTTTAACCGAGTTTTGTAGATAAATATATGTATAGTTATGAAAAATTGTTGGAAGATTAATCTTATACTTAAAAAATCTTTTTGAATAGTCTAGATAGCAAGTCTCCAAAAAGCACGTCTCTCTTCTTATTACGTCTGCGCAATTTGGTCTCTCGTGTAAAACTTGCAATTAAGATTTGACTGTATTCAGAAAAATAGGACGAATTTTACCAATTTTCAAAAATTCATAACCTCGCCCAAAATCCATATTAGCTTCTCAAAATTTGCATGAGTTGTATTCTATCTTTGGTTTACAGAAATGCAAAATTTGAAAAAATTCGGGTGGGAGGGTTAAAAGATATAAGGGTTTAACTAACGAGACAGAGTTCCCCTCTGACACTCAAACTCTGCGATGAAATCGGCACTCAAACAGCTATTAATTATTGGCACTGAAACTACCGTGAATAAAGTACAAAAAGTTGAATGTCTAACGTCACTCTTCCCTTAAGCACACTATTTTTCAATCGCTCAATTTTCCACTTAACCCGCCGTGTGAGTCCTGGCTCAACTGAGTCCCAGCCCTATAACTCAAGTACGGGTTGATAATTTTCAAGGTTTTTGCTACCATTTGATAGAGCATTAGATGGACTACAATATACCAAAAAATCAAAATTTTCGATTGATTGGAAAAAAAGTTATGATCTAAAAACTAACTTTTTCGAAAAAATCTGATTTTTTGGCACTTTATCAATCAATTTTTTTACCAGTCGGGCAGGAATTTTTATTTTTTGGTATATTGTAGCCTATTTAATGCCCTATCCAATGGTACCAAGAACAAGAAAAGTGACCATCCCTTCAGCAGTTATTGTGTCCGGGACTCAATTTAGTTATACCCCTTTTCTCATCCTTGCCAAACTTGGAACTGGAAAGTGTTTTTTCATGTTCTTCCAGGTTGTCTTAAACTTAAATTTTTTCAATTTTAGATGTTTAATGTCTGCAAAACAAATTATCGAAGCTTTCCTTCCTTTCTTACAAAATTACGTTTTCTTCATTATTCACGTTATTTAAAAAACATAAATGAATTAAAAGAAAATAATATTCAATCAACAAGTAATTTAATTCCCGATGAAATTGAACAAAATTTACAAAGATGGGAGGAAGGAATAAAACTTGGCTTTGATTTCTCAGAAAATCCCAATGTAAATCAACTACAAGATCTGTGGATGGGGTTATCTTTGGAATGTGTTGATTTTAAACAACATTCAAGTGCTTTTATTACTTTATCAACTAGAAATGTTTGTTTTTATATTTGATAATTTGGTACTTTATATCAGAATTCCAGATTAATTTTCCTTTTGTTCTTTTCTGTCTTGGAGTTTTTGCTGTTGCCATTTATTTTTTCCTCCGAATAACCTAGGTACTTTATGAATATCCCGCCCCCCCCCACCCCATTTGAGTCTCAGATTAATTTTTTATTGTCAATCATTTTTTCCTTCAAACATTACAGCTAAAAGCCAAGTATTAAGAAGGAGAAAATAGACGGCAACCTAGAAGATCAATCCTTTTGCAAAATTTAACATTTATAAGGAAAGAAATTTGACCATTACGAGGCAGGAAAGATAAAAAGGAAAATTAATATGAGACTCAAATAGGGTTGGGGGTCGGAATTTGATAAAGTACTTTGCCTTTTATTATATTATGTTGAGGGAAATTAATGATTGACAGCGCAGAAGGAAAATAATCTGACAATGTCTTGAATAGGAGGGATATGAACAAAATACCGCTAATTTTGTTTTTTTGATTAACTTAAATTATTCTAAAGTTTATTATCCTCCACATAATAGTATTTTAATATTTTTCAATTTAGATAGGGGATGGGAGGTACGAACCAAACTATTATCGTTGTTTCGAATATTTAGTAATTACCAGTAATCCTACAAATTTTAATTTTCCGATCATTATTTTCAATAATTTGTTTTTAAGCTATCAAAATCACAACTTTCTTCTTTACGTCTTTTGAATCTTAGTGTTGCTAGAACTCTTGATTTGAAGATTTTGGAGCCAAACAATGATACAATTATTGAATGTGCTTTTTTAAAACTTTCCGATTACAATATTGTAGTTAAAACAAATATTTTTGATGCTTCTAATTTGCGTGGAAATATTAAGGTTTATTTTTAAATTTTAGAATTTTTTTGATAAAAGTTCTTTTTTTGGCGGAGGGGGGTTGTGAGATGTGTAAAATTTTACAAAATAGCAATTGTCTTACTTTTCAGGGAAAATATTTTGACATTCGTTTAAGCCAGAATTACTCATTAAAAAAAGCAATTAATTTATTTGCAAATCGAGAAGAATTTACTAAATACAAAGGTTATGATGCAATGCTTTATGCCTTCAAATGTAAAAAAATGCCTAATTTTGGGGATGATCCGGATATTGAAACACTTATGCCTCTTTACAAGGTTAACCCTTTTTGGTACTTGTGTGTTATTCCAAACGAGTTTTTGCAGACAAATTTATGCTGACATTTATGTACTGCAAGGTCAAAGGTTCTTCTCTACTCGGTTTCACTCAATTTTCTCTGTCACTTCTTCAATGAAAGCATCAATAAGACCCTTCGGTACATAAATGAGTCCGCATAAATATGTCCGCAAAAACCGGTTTGGGATAATCCACAAGTACCTTTTTTTAATTTTAGTCTGGATTTTGGATTATCTTATACAGTGGTGGCCTTAAGTATTGCAACGCCATTGTTTTATTTTTTTGTCGCATCTTAACTTTTTTAAAAACGCTTATTAAAAGTAATTTTATCTTATTCTGACCTATTTTTTATGTGCTTTAATATTAAAAAAATTAGAGGAAAAAAACCTTTAATTCCACCAAAAATTATAGGTATATTGGTTCGAAGACCAATATTCACAAAAATTTAAATAATATTAGGTTGATTTATTTTTAATACTAAAGCGCATAAAAAATAGGTCAGAATAAGATAAAATTACCTTTAATAAGCGTTTTTACAACAAGTTACGATGCGACAAAAAAATAAAACAATGGTGTTGCAATACTTATAGCCACCACTGTAATCTCGACAGATAGGATTTCGACAGCCTTTAATAATAATTTTTATTTTTAGAATTATGACTCGTCGCAATTAACTGCTCTTTCTGCTTTACTAAATAAAAACCGTCCAATAGTTGCCGTTCATGGAGCGGCAGGAACAGGCAAAACACTTCTTTTGGCTCAGTATTTGGATATTTTGTCAAAATCTGACGAATCTAAAGATATGCCTATTGCCGTTATTTCACGCTCAATTTCTTCACTTTATCGACTTATTGACCTTTATTGCTCTATTGCTAGTAAAGAAATATTGAAAGAAATACCTTTTATTTGTTTGAAGGAATTTGATGTGGCTAGTTCAGATTTCTCTATAAAAAATCAAAATGTTTTACAACTTGTAAAAATGGCTAGTTTTCAGAGTTTTCGGAGGATTTACGATGAAGCGACCTTAAAGATTTTAGAAGAATTGAGGAATCAAAAAAGGTTTAATGATTAATTTTTTGTAGATAATAGTTGTAGTTTTTGTTAGGAAAGATTTTCAAAATAAATTCCAGGAAAATTTAGAAATTAAGGTTAGGATGTATAAGTTAACAAGGGAACATTCTGAACTACCACCAAAAATTTTGCGATGAAACATACACCATTGTGTAGATCAGGATCGATTTGCTATTGGACTTTTTTTTATTTCGGCCCTACCCCCTAAATCGGAAAGTTATAGGGCTTCAAAGTTTTCGACTTTTGGGGTTGTCGAGTCTCCCTTATTTTGCTTATTAAAGAGAAAACTATTTGAAAATCGTTTATTTCAAACTATTTTTTCATAACTATTTTTCAATTATTTCTGTTTACAATTCTTTTCTTTATAAATTTTTAATATTTAAAGGAACCAGAAAAATTCTTCATTGACTCAACAAAGGATTGGTTTAATAGACGAGGAAGTTTGCAAATTTATTAAAAAGAGGAGATTTGTGTTTTTAACATTTAGCTTTTCAAGACTTCAATTTTTAGAACAAATTGGTGTGAAATTTAGTGGAGTAATTGTTGACAATGCTGAGAAACTAATTGAACATGAGAATTGGCATGTAATTCTAAAAACGGTTTGTTTTGAATTTATAAAGGTTTTTGGGTAATTTTGAATTTTTTTCCTTTTTTCCCTCCTCAATTTGCAAATTTATCAGACATTCCTTCCTCAATTTCCTTCTATTTTTATATGGGGACTTATCTAAAAACCCATATGTTGCCCTTCCATCAGAAACCTTTAGTCGGCAAAAATGAATTTTCAATCCTATCAACAACATAAAAAGAAGAATGTTTTTACACTCTCGTTCTAGTATTCCAAAAATCCAATCATATTTTTTATGATTGGCACAAAATTTTGATTTGGTAAATGTTTTTTATAAATTAGACCAATAAAACTACAATTGAGCTGTTAATAAACCGACTTCGACTGCAAATTTAATTTTATTATTTTTGCATTGAGGAGGGGCCAAAAAAATTTTAATTTTTAATTTTTCAGTCACCTTTTGTCAGATTATTTGGAGACTATTGTCAGTATAGTAAAAAAGTATCAAATGAACAATCAAAGTTAGATTATAATAAGACTCTCCTTCAACGACTTGATGAAGATTTTGGTGCTGATTCTAATGTTAATTTTCATCTTAACCGTCAATATACTTCAAATCCAGTAATTCGTGCTTGGGGAGATTCTGTTTTTTATAAAGAAAGGAAAACTCTCCCTGCTACTAAATCTGTTGAAAAAATGAATTTGAATGAAATTTTGAAGCCTAACATAAAAAAGAATAACACACTAAAATTGGTGACAGAACCTTTAGTTTTGGTTGATATTAGCAAATTGGAGGGGGAATGGAAGGAATCAATGTTTGAGGTTTTTTTTAAATTAAAGAAATCGAAAAATAATTAATCAATTTTAGCCAGAAAAGGTTGCTAGCTTAAATACTCAATATAATTATGAAGTTTATCGAAATTGGGGAATGGCTCTAATAACTGCCCAACATATTAATCTTTTAATTGAAAATGGAATTGATCCGAAGGAAATTGCTTGCCATTTGAGCAGTTTTCATCATCATCTTATTTTGGAAAAAATTTTTGGTAAATGTTTGATTTTACAGGGGACTTCGCAAGTGACAAAAATTTTTTGGCCCTATCATTTTGCGAATTAAAAAGTTATCTTAGATTTCTGTTATTTCCTTGACTGCGTTTGTCTCCGAGTAATAATAAAATAAAGACAGTAAGAGAATTTTCCAAGAACCGACAACCCCCTTCTTCAATGTTGATTAGAGATAAAAAATGAAGGGGAGAAAAGCGGACATTTAATAAATTTATTCAAAAATTTTTTAGGAATTCTTTGGCCATATAATTTGTATAAATTCAAAAGAATTTGCGGTCGAATCCGGGGAATGCTTACTGGACTTCATTTCTCGGTTTGTATTCGTGCATTTTTGGACAATGAATTTGCTAGTACGGAGGATGATTATCTAAAATTATTAACAAATTGGAATTTTGGATTATCGAGAGCGAAATATCAATTTATGTTAATTAGTGACAGCAATAATTTGAAAAATAATTGTATTCCAAGTAAGTAGAGGTAAACGGACGTAGGACGTTTATGGCGGAGGCCTAGAGACTCCGGCCGTTTTAGGAGCAGGACCGTAGCCAGGGGGTAAGGGGGCCCTCCTCTTTTTAAGATTAGAATTATTTTATAAAATGTTATTCTCAGGAAATGACTGTTTTTTGTTGTTATTTTTTTATTTTAGAAATGAAGGAGATGCTCGAATGTTTTCAATCAACTAGAGGAGGTATAATTGTTGGACCAAATGATATTTTTCCTTTAAGGAGTGGGCAATTTGAAGAAATTAAAAATTTAACTAAAAAGAGATTAAGAGAATTTAAATAGTTTTTTTTGTTTAAAAATGTTTTTTAATTATAATTTAAAAAACTGAAACGGGTTTTTAAAAATGTATTTTTTTAATCTGTTAAAGTTATTTTTATGACTCGTTATAAAGATTTGATTTATCTTGGTACTTTTCTGTTATGCCACCTCCCCCTAAATTAATACTAAAAATGTCGTATATAGTGTAATAAAACGTCGAATTGTACCACTTTTTTCCGGAGATGCCAGTGTAGTTAAAAGCTCATCGAAAGAGCTATCGAGTTGAGTCAAAAGAGACCAAAATTACCTAAATCTGATTTGATTGAACCGAGATACAGGCCCCTGAATATTGCAGAACCATAGGGCGATTTTTCTTGTAAAATATTTCCAATATCTCATTCGAATGTATTAAATAGCCATAGAAATCTACAAATTACAAAAATAAACTAAATTTTTTCTTATTCAATAAATTTATTTTGTTTCTCTTATAATTTCCAAATCTACAAATTACTATTTAAAAAACAAGTTTTTCTATACATGGAACTTTATTATTTACACAAAATTTTGTTTTTAATTGTATATTTGCTACTTTTATTAGCCCGATTAGGGACGGGGAGGGAGAGAGAGGGACACATTGTGCTTTTAAATAAATTCGAGAAGTAAATGGATGAGGAAATGAAGAAAAGGTGTTGGTTGTTGCTTTTTTCCTAAAAAGCTAATTTTTGTTTCTTTCCAAAAAATAAAATATTAATTAAAAAATTATTTTTAAATATGTTTTTTTCAATAAATTCTAAAAAATATTTTTTTTTGAAATTTTTAATTGGATTATTTCTCTACTTTTTGGTAATTCTTTAATTACTAGATTGGATAAAAAATTTTATAATTTTCTTTTAAAATAGGCAATAGTGTCTTTAACTACAGCTACAGGTTTCTGTAATAATTGTCAATGTTGCCCCTCTCCAAATCATTTAACAAACGGACAATATTCTGAAGGAAATAATGTTAACGAAAATGAAATAAATTCAAAGTTTTTCTAAAAAATTTAATTAAAAAAAGAATTTTTCTCTTAATTTAAAGCCGAAATGACCACCATTTTGCCACTTCCCCACAACTAACATTTTCTATCCCAAATGCAAAGCCAATTCCTTTACTCGAAACAGAAAATGGATTACAAAAATATTACAAAATAGATTATAATGGAATTAATCCAACAAATTTAAATCAAAAATCATTTTCCCCCTCAAAAACCCTTTTATTTCCAATTCCCGTTGCTGCATTAATTGTACAGCCAAACAGTTTATCTCAAATTGGTTGTAATTGTTTAAAAGGAAATTCTGTTAATAAACCTCCCCAAATAATTGAGGAAGATGTTCCTGAAGAGAATTGTGAAAGTAGATGTGAAAAATGTACGGGAGGAATAAATGAAGAAAGTGGGGGAGATGAAGGAAATAATTGTTGTGAGGAATGCCAAAATATTTTGTTGGAAAAATCGAGAAAAGAAGAGGAAAATAAAGGAGAACACCAGCAACAACAACAATTAATTTTTCATCAAGAACCCGAAAGTAATAAAATTCCGTTAGAGGCACGTTTAATTATTTGGATATACATATAACAAGTTTTAGTCCTTAGAATTTTGTTCTACCTAATTTTTCTTTTTTCTTTGCCTGTGTTCAAATGCTAAATTTTATTCATTATGTTCACAAAACCTTCTGTAGGGTACACCCCAACTTACCGCGAGCCCAACTTGCCGCAGAGCTATAACTTCGTTCAGAATGGTCGAATCCGGGACGCCCTGGTATGGTTCGATTCAGCTCGTCGAGGCGCATGGAACCATACCAATGCGTACCGGATTCGACAATTCTGAAAGAAGTTATAGCTCTGCGACAAGTTGGGCTCGCGGTAAGTTGGCCTGCTCCCCCTTCTGTATTAGCGGTCCATTATAAAATATTTAAAAATTAAATTTTTTTAAATTTTTGCTGTGCACTAAAAGTGTAAAATTTCAGTCACCATAAATTAAAGTCTCATGTAAAAATCCCCGAAATTATTCCCAATTTCTAAATTTTAGCATAAACAAATATAAAAAATTCCAGATCTTCAAAAATTTTGTTACCAAAAACAGAGATGGTCTTCTACCTCCAGAAAACAACAAAATTCCCAACACTTTCCAAGAAGAAAGTTTAGAAACCCTCAAAAGAAGATTAAAAGATATTTCAGAAAAAATGGATTTATTAAAACAATTAAATGAAGAAATGCGTTCACCAATACAGCAACAACAAACACAAAATCACAGAACATTTCCGCTTACAAAACCAATATTTTATGGAAAAGAGGAAGAAATTGGAGAAAATAATAATTTAATTTTAGGACAAAAATCAACAGAAAAAGGTTGATAATTCCTTAAATTGAAAAAAGGAAAAGGAAGATAAAATAAAATTATTTTAGAGAATCCTCCTCATTTTTACCCAGTACAAAATTTTTAATTAGAAATCAGAACGAAACAAAATCTCTTTATTTCTCTAAAACCGGTCTCCAATTTTAACTCAATCAGAGGTCCGTGATCATTCTCCTACTTACTATTAGTTCTTTTTTGACAGAAAAATTCTTTTTGGATATTTTACTTAAATTTAAATTTAAAAAAACTTCAAGAAAAAAAAGTTTTTATTTAAAAATTAATATTTTAAAAATTTTTAAATATAAAATTGTTTTTCTTTAAATAAATAAACAGAAATTGACACCAAAAGCAAAAATAATATTTTAGAACAACAACAAAAACAATTATTTTTTGCACCTTCCAAGTTTGAAAATGAACAAGGAATTAAAACAAAAATTATTTCGGAGGCCTCAACAATTCCAATAAATAATGAAAATATAAATAATAAAACGGTTAAGAAAAAATTTTATAAAAAATTTATAATATTTAATTAAAAAATTTTTTAATTTAGAGTTTTTCCTCCCAAAAAATATATTTTTTAAAATTTAATTATTTCTTTTAAAATATTTTTAGATTAACAATAATTTGGGAACAATTAATAATTCAAATAATTTACCGACTAGCCAAAATGGGCAAAAATTGCTTTTTAATGTTTTAAACAATATTATTCAACAAAAGAAAATTGAAGATATTAAATCAACAATCAATGGAAATATTCAAAAACAAAATGAAATAAATGTTGATCAAACAACAAAAATATTATTTTCTCCAAAAAACAATTTACTAGAATTTCCAAATAAAACAACAGAAATATTAAATAAATCAGAAGAGAAAAATAATAATTCTGTAATAAATTTACATTTTCCAGAATTGAAAATAAAGCAAGAAATAAATAATTTAACGGTAAAGATTTGATTAAAAATTTGATAATAATCTTCCATTGAATTTTCTTAAATGAAAAATTTTAGGGAGTTTAAAGATATTTTGGCCAAAAATTGTTTTTTAGAGATGGGAGAGGATTTTGGAATTTATTAGCTTTATTCTTAGAAACGATAGCTGTGTCAAAAGAAAACATTTAAATTCACAGAACGATTTTTAATGTTTACTCATTTTTAAAACTAAAAATTCAGCCACCTAACAACTTAGAGCTTCATTTACCTTCTCCCCCACAACTTCCTTTAAGTACACAACTATCAAATATGGAGTTAACATCTTCTGTTATTCCCATAACAACACAAAATTTCCCAAAAGAACATTCATTATATATTCAAGGGGGAATGGTACAAAGACAACAACCACAACAACAACCATTAAATGACTTTGAAAATTTAAATTCTGCGACTAATGGTGGAATTAATGGTTAATTTTGTGGATTTATTTATTGAAAATGAATTTTAATAAAATATATCAGAGAAAGAGAGCCATTTTGTGGATATTTTAGTTCAGATACGTCTGATCCCTTTTCGCTTTCCTTCTAATGTTACCTCAATTCAGTCCCAAGAAATGTATTTAGGTAATTCATTTTAGCCCTCAACAAGGGTTGGATCGAGGGGTATCGTTATATCGAGATTCCACTGAATAAAGAATTCCAAGAACTAAATTAGGTATTCACCCTCCTTTTCTTTTACAAAAATTCTAGTCTCAAAAACTGAAAAAAGAAAAACAAAAAATTTATATTTCCCTAAGGATTACAGTTAATATGTACATATATTCTTTTAAATTTCCCCTTTTTTATATTAAGTTTTGAATGATGAAGTTAAAAAAGAAAAACAACAAAAATTATTAAATGAAAAACAAATGTTGTTGTTGTCTCCATCTCCTTCTTCTTTTCCTTCTCCTCCTTCCTCTTTTAATTTTGAACAAAACAAAACTTTAAACGAAAATTTCGGAAATATACAACTACTAAATAATTCAACAAATCAACAACCAAGTAAGATAAAAATTGAAAAAAATCTTTTTGAAGAAATAAAAATATAATAGAATTTTTGAGTATTCGGCAAATAAAAAATGGAGAAAATGAAATTGGTGGAAATGGTGGATATTTTGTGGAAGAAGAGGAGGAAGGAATTAGTAATTATTGTAGAAAAATTAATTTTAATTTGATTTTACAAAATTTAATTGTTTATTTGTTCTTTATTGTTTATATATTTTTCTAGTTGATTTATTTGGGAAAATAAAGAATTAAAAATTTTATAAAATAATTTTTCATTCTATTTATTCAAGAAAAAATGACAATGAAAGGGATGGATTGTCTTAATAAAACTACTTAGTAATTAACTGTTAAATTGTATTCCTTACTTGATTTGTTTGGGAAATCTAAAAAAAGGTTTTCGGTGAACTCAAATTTATGAGCTCAAATTTCAAAGGACATTTACTTCGAGTCTATATTATAAAATAATTTACACTCTGATTTTTATTCGAAGGGTTCTTTATCTCTCTAAAAGCTCTTCGGGTCAGATATCAACCCTATTTTGGGTTCGAGCCTTAATGTTTGGACTCTCCTGAGTTAATTTAAAAAATTAATCAAAATTGCAAAATATCCAAAAAATTAAAAAAACGAATTATAATTGATTTTTTACATACAGTACGCAAATTAGTCCCGTATATTTTGAATCAGCAAAATTTTTTAATTTATAGGACAATTTTAAGTTATAAAAATATAATTAAGGTAATTTAAGTTTACATGGGTTATGTAAAATGTTTCTTTTGAAAAAATGGGGATTTGATAAAGTCTTATTATTTTTATAAGCTTTGAACCTTTAAATAAAATATAATTTTAGTTTTAGTTTTTTTCCTCTCAATTTTATTTAAGTGAAAGTGGAAATTTTCAGAAGATTATCCTGTTTATTGTCAAAAATAAAAATACTTTACTGACTAAGAGACTTATATTTTCTTACTGTAATTTAATTTTTGGCGTTTTGATTTTTAAAAAATTTTAGGAAGATGGAGTTGTTTAATTGTTCTGAATTTTTATTTAATTTTTTTATTAAAAATTTAATTATTTTTCTGTTTTTTTATTCGACATTCTCGATTTTAAAAAAAATCTGTAATTGTAAATAGTGTGAAAGCTTTTACATATAGTCATTAAATATAAGGAAGTAATTTTTCACAATTTATTTCCCACAAAAACTTATCATCATTTTTTACATTTTTATACTTTAAACTTTGATGTTGATGCCAAATTTAGTTTTTTTTCTTCTTTTCTCTCTTTCCTTTTCATTGCTATCAATCTTTTGTTGGGATTTTCGATCCTTTGGATTTTCTCTATTATCTAAAAATAATTTTTTTAGACAATTTAATCTCTTTATTTGCTACAAATAACCGAGAATTTAAATAAAAATCCTTGGTTGTCATTTCTTCCATATATTACATATTTTTATACATGTTCCTCCCCAGAATTTTGCACTTACAGGCCTAGTAACACCATATTATTTTCTACATTACTAGTATTAACTCTCATATTTTTAGCATTATTTCTGTTGTTGTATATTGATTTAAAGCGACACTTCCCTTACGGCGAGAGACCAAAAATGCTATAGTAAAGGCCTATTCCCCATACTTTTTTCTTCTTATACCGCCCGTTGCTACCCGACTGACGATATAAAACACGCCTTTATTGTCAGCGGCAGAAGAGGCTTTTGCCTGCTGTCCCATTTTTTGTGTGTTCTCGTTTCTAATTAATCGATTAATTCTCGAAGTAAAACTATTTGTGTGAGCTATTTTACATGGACTTGTGTGTGTGTGTGTTATTTTATAAAATATAAATTTTCCCTCAAGGTGTGATACTTTAAAATATAATTTTTTTCTTTCTCAGTTAGCTGATCCACCAACAATTTTTTTTCTTTTTTTTTTACATTAAAAATCTAAATTTGGTATTTCTGTATTTCATTTATTGTAGTAAAAAGGGATGAATCAAAATAAGAGATTACAGTATTCACAAGTCAGTTTTTGTTGAAATTGAGAAAGTTTTGAATAAAAAATAATGTTTTTTTAAAGGATGTGCACACAGTTAGGGCAGCTACGCCTACTTCTGGAACGGAAAGAAATATAGGCATGTTAATTAGAAAATTAATTTTTTGATTGAGGTTTGTGGGAATTAGAAGGGTTTCGAGTAGTTTTAACTAGAACTTTTTCTTGTTGGGTTACTTGAAGGGTGTTGTTGAAATCCTCTTAAATCTAATGAAAATTACTCGAACAATTATTCGAGTGCTTTTATAGTTTCTTATAGCCTAAGAGCCCTAGCCTGACTTATTTCAGTGAATCCCTAGATTGACTGAGTCCTAGTTTGACATATTTTACTCATTTTATTTTTTTCAGACTTGCAATATGCAGACTCCAAAGTTATTGGAAATGGGTCTTTTGGAGTTGTTTATCGAGCTAATTTGGTAATAACTGTTCTGAAGAGAGGAGACAGATTCTAAAAATCAATTTTTAGGTTCATTCAAATGAAGATGTTGCAATTAAAAAAGTTTTACAAGACAAACGGTTTAAGGTTTTTTTTTGATTTTATTTTTGTATAAAAATATTTTTTTTTTCAAATTTTTAGAATCGAGAACTTCAAATTATGAGAAAACTAGACCATCGAAATGTTGTCAAATTAAAATATTTTTTCTATTCTGCCGGTGACAAGAAAGAAGAAGTTTATTTAAATTTAATTTTGGAGTATGTACCTGAAACGGTTTATAGAGGTTTGGTTATTTTTAAATATGTCTTGCTTTATAGAGAAATATTGGAATATTATTGTTGGGGTCTACATTTTAGAAAATCAACCATTTTGTCCAAATAGGTAGAAATCAGGCATTTCGTCTTATCATTCGATAAAATAAAAATTGATGATTCAATTGCAGGGATGGACGGGTTGAGAAATAAGTCGTGTCGGGTTTTGGAATTTTTCTTGGGTCGGGTTTCGGGTCAAAAAAAGTCTGGATTTCGTCCCATCTCTGATCCAAAGGAATAATCTGAAAACTCTACGTAGTCCTTTCTGTTCTATGTACTACAATTCTGTTGTCCTATATGTTAAATTATATTTCCAACTTTTACCCGATAAGAAAATTGACAAAAATATTTTTATTCAACTAAAACTAGTTTGTGGTCCCATGTTTTTTTGATTTTTCTTCACCAATTTCCCAACAAAATTAAAAAAAAATTATTTTCAGTTGCTCGTCATTATGCCAAACAAAGGCAGATAATTCCAATTCTTTACAATAAAGTTTATATGTACCAACTATTTCGTGCTCTTGGATATATCCACAGCATTGGTTATTTTTTAATAAAGTTTTTATTTATTTTTCAATTTTTGTTTTTTAGGTATTTGCCATCGTGATATAAAACCTCAAAATTTACTTTTGAATGCTCAGACTTCTGTTTTAAAGGTTTTTAATTAAAATTATATTGAGTTAAATTTTAAAGGTATTTTTACTGCAAACAATCCTTTTTTTAAAATGGTTAGCTAGAATTATTCTGATTCCTCTATTTAATTTTTGGCGGGTCCTATTTGACTATAGAGTTGCCGACAAAATTTTGTTTATACGCCTTTAGTAAAAATATTAAAAATATGTTGATATTAGAGATCGAGTTGTGTCTGGACCAAGGCCTGGGGTTTTCCTGTACCTCGAGTCTAGGCCCAGGCATTTTTAACCTTCCTGGGTCTTTCCTAGGCCTGAGGTTTTTCCTGGACTACAGGCCCATGATCCGGCACAGGTCACAACTTTTCCGCGAATAAAGTTTCTACTTATAAAATTTTACCTGTTTATTTATAAAATTAATTCCAATTTTATAACTTTTCAATAAATTACTTATTTTCAGCTTTGTGATTTTGGATCAGCCAAAATGCTTGTTCCAGGAGAGCCAAATGTTGCTTATATTTGTTCTCGGTTTTGTTTCCAATTTTTATTTTATTTAAACTTTTATTTTGTAGATATTATCGCGCTCCAGAATTAATTTTTGGAGCAACTGACTACACAACAAAGATTGACGTTTGGTCAGCAGGCACTGTTTTGGCTGAACTTCTTTTGGGGCAGGTTTGTAAATTAGTAGATAAATAAAATCTTTGATATATTTTTTACATTTAACATGTAAAACCCAAATATTATGAAATCTTCGTTTTGGAATTTTACGGAGTTTTTGTATGCCCCATTTAAGAGATTAACCCTCTAGAATATCCTGGCTCAGTTTTCCCTTTATTCCCCTTAGATCTTACTAAATATCCTAATTTCTAAACTTTCAATATTTTCAATTTTTAGCCTTTCTTCCCTGGCGATTCTGGTATTTACTCATTTGTTTTTATTTTAAAATTAAAAATTGCAGGAGTTGACCAGCTTGTAGAAATAATTAAAGTATTGGGAACGCCATCGCGTGATGAAATTGAACAAATGAATCCAAATTATACAGAATTTCGTTTTCCAATGATTCGGGCTCATCCTTGGTCGAGGGTAATTTTTTCTATAAAAAAATTGAGTAAAAATCTTTTAGGTTTTTCGTGCACGTACACCTGCAGACGCAATCGATCTAGTCTCGAAATTGTTGAAATACACTCCTGATGCTCGTTTGAGGTTATTTAAATTTAAAATTTTTTTTAATAAATTAATCCTTTTTAAAGCCCGTTTGAGGCACTAGCTCACGAGTTTTTCGATGAATTGCGGCTGCCAAATTGTAAGTTGCCCTCTTCGAATCCAATGCCACCATTGTTTGATTTCTCCGATGCTGAATTGGCTATTGATCCACAACTTCAGGATAAGGTTTGGAATATTTATGGGAGGGGGTTTGAGCAACGATTTATTATTCCCCCACAATGAGTTAACCATTACTTTTAATTGCCCTTTTGTAAAAAGAACCGGGGTCGCTTTAGTATAGCTACACCGAGATCGGAACACATAATATATACCATTCGATTCGTCTCGCCGAGCTGAGTTCAAATATGCAAGAATTTTCTGCCGGAGACGAAAACTCGCAGAGATACAGGCTATTGAAAATCGAAAACGACGAGCTGAGTCGACGAGCTGAGTCGAATGACACCAAAATCACCGTGATTGAACTAGATTAGACAAAGTTATAACACAAAAAACCTAAACCTATGGAGCGTCGGCGAGGCGCTTGTGCAAAACCCCGCGCTTCGCGCGGGGTTTTGCGGCACGCGCCTCGCGGGGAGTCTACGGGCGATGGGTCTGGGCTCGTAACATAAACCTATTCCTATCTCCCTTGCTCTGGACGTATTTGGGGCCTCCGTAGCAGCAAAAATCTACACAGATGCCATAGGTAAGGAGCTAAAATAAACGGTCATAACTTTGTCAAATCAAGTCGGATTTCGTTGATTTTGGTGTCATTCGACTCAGCTCGAGGAGCTCTTTCGAAAGAGGTATAATTTTCATATTCGAATTTTTCACCCCAAAAAAGTGCTTGGTCCCCCCTTTGGTTTTTCGATTTTCAATAGCCTGTATCTCTGCGAGTTTTCGTCTCCGGCAGAAAATTCTTGCATATTTGAACTCAGCTCGGCGAGACGAATCGAATGGTATATATTATGTGTTCCGATCTCGGTGTAGCTAGACTAAAGTACAGCCAAAGAACCGAAAGGACAATTAAAAGTACTGGTTAACTCCTTGTGAGTGAATAATAAATCGTTGCCCAAACTCCCTCCTTTTAATTTCTCTAAATTAAAAACTTCTCCACTATTATGTTTTTTAAATGAAAATTTTGTTCCGATCAGCATTTTTGAAGTACTGTTTTTTCAAAATTTAGGATTGAACCTATTCCTTAATATTTCATTAATTTTTTTCTTTTAGCTTTTCCCCAAATATGCAACACAGCAACAAGTGTGTAGCACACCAAGTTTGGCAACTGGATCAATGGAGAATTTTACTGGGGTTGGTAGGAATGTTATAAAAATTTAATTGAATCTACTTATTTTTTAATTTTAATCTCAATTTTTAGGGCGGTAACCACAAAGTAGAGCCCGAAGCAAAAGGAGAAATGTCTTCAACTTCAGAGCACCAAGAAAGAGTGTCAACAGAATTAGATAACAGAAAAAAATCTTCCTCGACGCCAGGAGGAGGTTTAGAAGCTGTAAATACAGCCACATCTTCTGTTATCAATACAAGTTCTGTTGCGAATACTTCAGATTATGTTACATCTTCTGCTCCATTGCAAGGATAAGAGTAAAGGAGAAGCGAAAAATTTTTATTTGGCATTTGACTTTTTTGGGAGGAGAGAAAATAAGAAAAGGAGAGAAAAAAATAAAAGAAAAATTAATTTTCTGGTCGTCAATCAAAAAAAAAATAAAAAATAAATTCAAAAATTACCTCTTTTTTGGCCAACTTTCCTTTTTTTCTTTTTTTTGTTGTTTATTTTGCATTTATTTAAAAGTTACAGAAAAGAGAAATTATATTAGATAATTTATTAAATTGAAAAATCTTCAAAAAAAAATTTCCTTCAAAGGTGAAACGCTTTTATGTTTTTTATTTCAATTTAAATGATAAGTGGTTCGGGCAGAATGTGAAGAATCACAAAAATAATTTTCACTCTGTAACTTTTTTGTGTAGTATCCATACATACATAAGTACCGTATTTACTGTATTAGAGCCCCATGGGGCTCTATTTTTCAACTCCCGAAAAGGGGGGCTGTATTAAAGAGGGGGGCTCTATTTTTCAACCACCCTCCAAAAGGGGGCTTTATTAAGGAGGGGGCTCTAATTCGGAGGTATATTTAAACTTAATGTCTAATCTTTAGGAATTGAATAAAAGCCATTTTTCAAAAAGAGGTATTTTTCAAAAAAAATTTGAAACAAAAACACAATTCTTTCTTTTACTACTATGTATATTTTATTTCATCACCTCCTCCTTTCCCTTTTCTTTTGACTTGTATTTTTTTTGTCTATTTTATCTTTTAAAAATAAAAAAATTTGCCATTCACGGCAAGTTTCTTAAAAAATTAAAATTCACAAAACATGGATTTTTCTTCTCACTCAAAAATATATATAATCATCCTTATATTTTCAATTTGTGTTAACATTTGTACGTTATTTTAAAGTATACAATACATATGTTTGCACGATAAATAAATGTGGATAGTGTTTTATATTTATTAGGGTTATTCGCATTCAGGGTTGGGCGCAAAAGACAATCTAAAAAATGCAAGACCAAAATTTAACGCAAGAGCGCAAAAATGGGAAAAAATTTTTTTAATCAAGTATTAGCCATTTTTCAGTTAAAAATTGAAGTATTACTATAAGTCAGCGAGTCCTACTCGATTCTGTAATGATTTTAAGTTGGATGAGTAATGATTGGAGAGATATCGGGGATACAATGGATTATGAAGGATATCAGAGGATTTAGAGGGATCAGGGGGGTTTAACGAAGTATCTGGGGATTACGGAGATTATCATGTAATTTGGAGGGGGACGGGGACGGGGAAAATTTTTACGGGGAAATTTCGGGGAATCAAAAAATTTTTTGCCGCCTTCGGCGCCAGAAATTTTCATTTTTTCGCGCCGCAGGCGAAAATTTTGAGAATTTTTGAGGTCCTTAAGCCAGATTTCTTCCATTTTTTGCGCCGCAGGCGAAAATTTTAAGAATTTTAGAGCTTCAGAAGCCAGATTTCTTCCATTTTTGCGCCGCGGCTGAAAAATAAAGAGTTTTGAATTTAAAAAAATAATATTAAAGGTTTAAAATTGTCTCTTGTATCAAAAAAGTTAAAAATAATCCGAAGATAACTCTCGACCGATGATTAGTACTCGAACCAAACTCTCCTTTAAATAAAGACAAGCGCCTTAACCACTCAACCAACCGCCTGTTTAATTATTTTTGAAAGAAAATGTATTTCCCTTACTGAGTAAAAGAAATATCAAGTGAAAGAAAATATTTTTAGTTATGCATAAAAATTTCGGGGAGAGCTCGGGGAAAATTCTGCCACGGGGGGGGGGGGGGACGGGGACGGGGAGTTTTTTATTTTTTCACGGGGTGGGGAGGGGGGGGGGACGGGGAATTTTCAAAAACTCGCCCAAATTCCCCGACTTTCGGGGACGGGGACGGGGTACATCCCTACTTATTTTTAATTTCTTTATTTCTTTTTTTAGAATTTAATTCTCTTTTCTTTTTCTTCCTTTACTTCCCTCCTTTTTTGAATTTTTTGATGATTTTATTTGTAGTGTTGATTCTTGTTTCTTTCCTTTTGTTGTTTTTAAGGGGTAAATGGAAAGGAAGATTGTTTAGCAGGAAAGGCATATCTTTTTTTGGAAAATTAAAAAAAAATTGAAAAAAATTGAGTGGATTAGAAATGAAATAGACATTGTGGATAACAAAATTGTTTGAAAATTGAAATAATTAAAATTTGAAATGACTAATACATTAATGTGAAAAAATCGGTATTGAAATATATACATGAAAATGAAAAAAGAAATCGCTATAGAAAAATATATAAATTTGAGGTAAAGGAAAAAACTAAAATGTGAGTCTAACATAATTTTGTGTAAAATATCACTAAAAAAATTAAAATACAAATTTTGAGGATCATTGGTCCCTTAAGATCATTGGTCCCTAGGAAAAAATGCTAAAAAAGTGCTCTTTCGATATTTTTAAGGCTTGACAGTAGGTAATCAAGTGTGCTGAGTCCGAATATGAGCTTAGAATTTAAGTATTTCGAGCCCCAAACCCGAATTCGACCATGTCGAATATGGGGTAAAAATTCGAAATTTCAAAATTTTTTATTTAACCGGACCCGTCTCTTCGAGTTGAGTCGATTGGTATCAAAATTACTACGTTTCGACATCTTTAGACTAAGTTAGGGTGTCTAATTTATATAAGGAAGTCTGACCAAGCGTGTATTTAATTCATCATAACTCAGTCTAAAGTTGTCGAAACACATTAATTTTGATATCATTCGACTCAGCTTGAAGAGACGCGTCAGAATAGCGATAGTCTAATAGTTTCGAATTTTTACCCCATATTCGACATGTCGAATTCGGGTTCGGGGTTCGAAATAAACAAATTATAAGCCCATATTCGGACTCAGCACACTCGATTACCTACTGGCAAGCCTTAAAAATATCGAAAGAGCACTTTTTTAGTATTTTTCCTAGGGACCAATGATCTTAAGGATTACCAAAAAATATAATTAATTGAGGTATTAAATTTAATTAAAATTATTTTAGGGTAATTAATTTAAAAAAATTTATAAAGTAAACGGAGGTCGGGAGCACTAGTGCCATTTTCAGCGTCGTCCTCTGCCTCTTCCTCGTTCGTTTCTTCGCGGTCTCCAAAGCAGTCTTTGGCTAGGTGTCCAGAACGTCGGCATCGATGACAAAGTAGGGCTTGTTGTTCACTCCTTCGGCGTGTTGACGGCTGTGATGTTGATAGTTGTCCAAATCCAAGGTTGGCTAACTCACTTGATGGTGCTTCTTGACTGATGTTGCTGTCATGTTCTTTTCATTATCATAGAAGTTTGATGCTCTGACAGTTCCATTTGGTCCAACCAGCACTCCATCTTCATATTCTGCCTCAGGGTCTGCTATCACTTCAATGTTGTCTGGTGTCACTGCCAAGGTCTTTTCCAAGGGCTTTTTCAGGTCTGGCTTCATGTTTTCCAAAGTCTGGCTTCATGTTCAAATTTTAACTAACCTGCCCCGACTTTTTTCCGAACCCGGCACATCCCTGGCTCAAATATTTTTTTAAAATTTATTTTAATAAATTTCGATTTTCGACATTTTTTTCTTTCGATTTATGATTTTTTCATAAAATTTCGATGATTTTTTCGATTTTTGAATTCCGAATTTCGAAGATATTTTTGTTTCGACGCAGCTCTGGTACAGACACAGTTTATACAAAACATTTTATTTAATGTTAATGATTGGTATCAGGTCTTCTGCAAACAATAAAACCGCATTCTTGCGTTTCGAAAATCGTGATTTGGTATGACATTGGTTATCTTTGTGTGAATATCTATGTACTATACATAGGTATTACTGGACTAAATAATTAAATATCAAGAATGGAATATGAGAATGTAAAT
This sequence comes from Meloidogyne arenaria, assembly GCA_036172955.1. Lineage (NCBI taxonomy): Eukaryota > Metazoa > Nematoda > Chromadorea > Rhabditida > Meloidogynidae > Meloidogyne > Meloidogyne arenaria. The sequence continues at coordinate 5,971,300 of JARQAB010000011.1, read as the reverse complement.
GAGAAAATTAAAAAATTAAACAAATTTAATAAATACTACAAACAAAAAATAAACAAAAATGTGTAGGGGAATTAACTTTCATTTAAACTCTAAGCATTAGACAAGACAATAATAGCTTTAGATAATTTATTCAGTTATTTAATTAACATTTATTTAATTTAAAAGGAGAAAGGTCTTAGTAATATATGTATGTAATTTCTCCATTTAATTAACCATCCATCCCCTTTTCAGAACACTCAGAAATTAATAAGGAGGCGGCTTCTTGGTTGGTGGTTTAGGAGCATAAGCATTTATAGCAGGCACAAACACCATAGAGCAAGCAATCAAAAAAGCAACAAAAATTGCCATTAACTAAATAAATTTTTTTGTTAATTTTTAAAAATTAAATTATTTACCTTCATTTTTGAGTTATTAAAGTAGTTTTTAGTTAAAAGAGAGAGGAGAGGAGAGAATGTTTTTTTAGTTAAAGAATGATTATTGTCACTAAAATTCAACAACTATTTATTCTATGTATCCAATTTTGAATTTAATTTTCTTCCTTGTTTACGTGGCATACTTGATTGAAAAAATAATTAATTTGTCATTATATTTTCACAATATTTTCGATAATTGTCGGGTTGTCAACATTTTATCAATTTCCTCAATTTAAAAAAAATTGAAGATCTTCATATTCTGCCTCAGGGTCTGCTATCACTTCAATGTTGTCTGGTGTCACTGCCAAGGTCTTTTCCAAGGGCTTTTTCAGGTCTGGCTTCATGTTTTCCAAAGTCTGGCTTCATGTTCAAATTTTAACTAACCTGCCCCGACTTTTTTCCGAACCCGGCACATCCCTGGCTTAAATATTTTTTTAAAATTTATTTTAATAAATTTCGATTTTCGACATTTTTTTCTTTCGATTTATGATTTTTTCATAAAATTTCGATGATTTTTTCGATTTTTGAATTCCGAATTTCGAAGATATTTTTGTTTCGACGCAGCTCTGGTACAGACACAGTTTATACAAAACATTTTATTTAATGTTAATGATTGGTATCAGGTCTTCTGCAAACAATAAAACCGCATTCTTGCGTTTCGAAAATCGTGATTTGGTATGACATTGGTTATCTTTGTGTGAATATCTATGTACTATACATAGGTATTACTGGACTAAATAATTAAATATCAAGAATGGAATATGAGAATGTAAATGAGAAAATTAAAAAATTAAACAAATTTAATAAATACTACAAACAAAAAATAAACAAAAATGTGTAGGGGAATTAACTTTCATTTAAACTCTAAGCATTAGACAAGACAATAATAGCTTTAGATAATTTATTCAGTTATTTAATTAACATTTATTTAATTTAAAAGGAGAAAGGTCTTAGTAATATATGTATGTAATTTCTCCATTTAATTAACCATCCATCCCCTTTTCAGAACACTCAGAAATTAATAAGGAGGCGGCTTCTTGGTTGGTGGTTTAGGAGCATAAGCATTTATAGCAGGCACAAACACCATAGAGCAAGCAATCAAAAAAGCAACAAAAATTGCCATTAACTAAATAAATTTTTTTGTTAATTTTTAAAAATTAAATTATTTACTACCTTCATTTTTGAGTTATTAAAGTAGTTTTTAGTTAAAAGAGAGAGGAGAGGAGAGAATGTTTTTTTAGTTAAAGAATGATTATTGTCACTAAAATTCAACAACTATTTATTCTATCCAATTTTGAATTTAATTTTCTTCCTTGTTTACGTGGCATACTTGATTGAAAAAATAATTAATTTGTCATCACAATTGTTATTATATTCGTTATACAATTGTTGTTTTTAATATACAAACACAAACATCCAGTAATTATACATACATCTTATTTTATTTTTTATATGTATATCAAAAATTTATTTACTCAGAAATATCCAGCACATTTAAAAATTAAGAAATTAAAAAAGAATGTAGAAGAAGAAAATATTCTTCCTCGTCTAAAATAAAATTTTATTTTTTTCAAATTATTTTCATAAAATTTTTTTTCTAATATTTTCTAATTTCATGTGAATTCTTTAAATAAAAAGTAAACCTTCCTTTATTAATTTACCAGATTTTTATCTATTATGTTTAGGTTTCCAACAATTAAAAATGCTAAAACCAGCATCAAAAATCAAAAACATCTTTTAAATTATTCAAACTATATTTTTTATTTTTGCATCATTGTTTCTTTTTTGATTTTATTTTTTTAAAGAATAATTTCTTCAATTTTTTTTAAATTGAGGAAATTGATAAAATGTTGACAACCCGACAATTATCGAAAATATTGTGAAAATATAATGACAAATTAATTATTTTTTCAATCAAGTATGCCACGTAAACAAGGAAGAAAATTAAATTCAAAATTGGATAGAATAAATAGTTGTTGAATTTTAGTGACAATAATCATTCTTTAACTAAAAAAACATTCTCTCCTCTCCTCTCTCTTTTAACTAAAAACTACTTTAATAACTCAAAAATGAAGGTAAATAATTTAATTTTTAAAAATTAACAAAAAAATTTATTTAGTTAATGGCAATTTTTGTTGCTTTTTTGATTGCTTGCTCTATGGTGTTTGTGCCTGCTATAAATGCTTATGCTCCTAAACCACCAACCAAGAAGCCGCCTCCTTATTAATTTCTGAGTGTTCTGAAAAGGGGATGGATGTTTTTTTTTTCCAACCAAGAAGCCGCCTCCTTATTAATTTCTGAGTGTTCTGAAAGGGGATGGATGGTTAATTAAATGGAGAAATTTTGAGTAAAATGTTGGATATTAAAAAAAAAGACTTACTCCTTGTAAATTAAATAAATGTTAATTAAATAACTGAATAAATTATCTAAAGCTATTATTGTCTTGTCTAATGTTTAGAGTATACCATAAAAGTTCTGTCAGCACAACGAAGATTCTTCGGAAAGTCGGTCTCCATTTTTTGAAATTTCAGGCTCAAAGTAAACAAAATATCAACAGAAACTAACAACGAATTTGAGCTCAATTCATCATAACTATTTCGCAAAAAATAGAATATACCCTAAAAATCAGAGTCCTAGTTATTACCACTCCGTTGCAACATTTTTATTTTTTGATTATAAAAAATAGATAAATTTTTTTTGTTAAACAAAGAAAAATTTGTCGAATTAGCTAAGCTGTGATTACCGAGGCTGTTAAATATTCCTAACTTATTCCTTAATTCTCTGCATTATTTGCTTTATAAAACTATTTTTGTTAGTAAAATGCAAACACACAGCCATTGATATACTTAAAATAAAAATTTTTAACTAAATAAATATGGTGAACGGAAATAATTGTGAAGAATTAAAAATAAGTGGATACAATAGAGCTTATTTTAAATTAAAAATAATTTTTAAAAAATTTATGAAAATTCGAAAATGTAAAATGTTTTCAAAAATTTATTGAAAAAGTTAACTTTAATAATTTGTAACGAAAAAAGGAAGAAAAATCTATTCGAAATGCATGTCGATAATATAAATGTACATATGTAATATTAAATGACGGAAAATCAAAAAAAATTTTTTTAATTAATAATAAATTGAAAGAATTAATTGATTAAAAAATAATTGATTAAAAATTTTATGTTAACGAATTGTTGGAGGTGCTTTACTAAATGTATCATAATTTTAAAATTATTTTTTGTTGGGGCATTTGGTTTGATAAAAAAATTTTTTTAAATAAAATTTAATTAATTTAGTCTTGAGTAGAGTTTAGCGGTATCAGTATTTTGACATAAAATCTGGATGTGCATCGGTATTCGATGCAAATCCCGATACCGACTGCTGGATCGGGATTGACCGAAAACAGGATTGTGATTTATCTTTCGTTTTCGGTATAAGCAAAATCGGGATTCTAAATAAACTGGGATAATCTACCCCGATCCCGATACCGCTGAACTCTATTCTTGAGAGAGAAATTAGTTTAATTTCTTTATGCAAGCTTAATCTTTATATACATATTTATTTTTTAAATTTCAATTGTTTATTTTTGATAAATTATTTTTTTCATTATATTTTCTGCTTTTTTATGACTAAAAGGTGAACATTTAAAAAAAGGAAAACTTTAAACATTTAAAATTTAAAAAAAAATTGTTTTTTAAAGATTTGTATTTGTATACCATTTTATACATTTTTTCCTATTCCTTTCGATAATTATTAATATATTTATTAGATTCTATATCAATAAAAACTGAAGATTAAATCTAAAGATTATTTTTGGATATGTAATTTGTGTTCTAGACCAATGCCATTTTAAATAAAGAGAATATTTTTTATTATTAATGTACATAATATATGAGCGAGAAAATGATTTTTATTATTTAATATATATTTTTTATTTTTCTGTTACTTTTAGAGAAAATTTAATTAAAGTTAATTCCTGGTATAATAATCAGAATTTTAAAATTTAATTTTTTATTCACTCTAAAATAATCAGAATTTCCATTTAAATATGTTCAATTAAAAAACCAGAAAAAAATTAAACCAGAATTTATTCAAGTTTAAACTTGAATTCTGATTTAGAAAAAGATCTGTTTTGGGATTCAGGATTGAAGTTTTGTTTAAATACAAAAATCCTAATTTTTCTTTTTTTAATAAATATCAATTTAAATTATAAATCTGATTTCTATTAACTAAAAAATACTCCTAAAAAATGCTTTATTATAATCTAATATTTGTTTACTATATTTTGCTCCAACTACAACCATTAATTAATAGTTATGGTGACATGGATTGGTACTCTCATAGAGAGAAAACCTTTGAGAAAACCTTTGATAGTAATTTCAAAAAAGGGGTAATTAAAAGCCCCGGATGTAAGTAATGGAATAATAAAAAAATTCATATTTGAATATCAGTTCCCGATAAATACAGTAATTATCTCGATTCTAAATGGAACATTTACCCAGAAGAGAATACCTTTATTTATGCTGAATTGAAATCATTTGAAGTGATTCTCTATTTTTTTAATTTTATAATTAGAAAGTTTTAGACAGAAGAAAATTACGACATTTTGGATGTTTATAAAACAAAATGGAATGCTTCAGAGTTAGTGAAAACTAAACTGGCTAGGTCAAAAAATTACATATATTTTATTTAAAAACAATAATTATTTTTAATAATTCAGCCTTAGCGGCGATAAAAATGTTAATGTGCCCGTGGAGTTTCATAATTTTTCATCCTCAATTAATGGCGGTCTTTTTTTCAAGTTTGTCACAGACAGCGGTTCAACTCACCGTGGATTTGAAATTATTTTTTCTCGAAGATATAAAATTAAGTTTTTTGTTTAAATTTTGTATTAAGGCTTGGGATAATATTACACATATACTAAAAATTATATACCGCCTCGTAAGGAATGGCAACGTGCCTATATTTGGCTTTTCTGTCCTCGTTATGTTAATAAAAATCCTTAAACATAATTAAACAGCCTTAATTAATTCATTTTGCAATTGAGCAGATCAAACATACTAGCATAATAAAGCTTTACAGCAAATTTTAAAAAGTTTTTGATGGAGGATATTTCATACATAACTCTAAATAAGATTAATTTAAACTTTTTTTCAGCTTGTGACTGCTTTCCAAACAATTTAACACTCTGTCGAATTCATCCATTAAATTTACTATCACCAGGCTTTCCCGAATATTGTGACAATCTTAATTGTTCTACAAATATCTATTTAGAAAGTCCTTTCATTACAAACGACTATGCGGAATGTCTACAAATTCAATTTAATTCTTTCCTGAATGAAGTAGATAAAGACCTTTTACATTTAAAAATACCTCTTGGTGTTGAAGAGACTAAGCTTATATCGTATGTTTTATGTGGATTTTATGGGGACAACCAACTAAACATCCTGTAAGGATGATTCGCCTAGAGCATTTAAAACGATTAGGCGGGGGTTAAACGATCTAAAAGGATAAAAGAGAAAGCATGCCCGGTAGCTCAGTGGTAGAGTCCCTGTATAAGGTGAGCGAAAGTGCCTGGCAATAACTGTCAGGAGGTCCACCTGCCCGGTGGTTAAACTTTTGCTAACTCTTTCTTTCCAATAAATTTTGAATAAATTTTGACATAATGTAAAACATCAGAATTTATTCCCATAATTATCATTAAAATATTTAATTAAAGAATTAAATATTTTAAAGATTTGGAGGTGGTGCACAGCAAATAAACTTTTTTACTTTTGATTCACCAAAATTTATTTTAAATTTGACTACTAATGCTGTAGGAGTTGATTCTAAATTTAATTTAACTATTAAATATATTAAAAGAGATAAAGGTATTTAAATTTAAAGAAAATATCAAAGAAATATTTTAAAAGAATGTTTATGTCATGACAATTTAAACAATCTAAAAATTTTTAACGGAAGGAAGAATTCAGTGCAAAAAAAGTTTTTTGGTGATAAATGCTCTTTTATGGATTGCTTTTGGAAAATTGAACCTCCAAATGTTTGTTAGAATATAATAATTAATTTTTGAATCAGTATGCATCAGGGAGTAATATTGGGAGATATAGGGATTAAGAAGGATATAAAGCCAGATTTCTTCCTTTTATGGAAAAAATTTCTTTAAAAATGTCAGGCTTCGTGTCAGGTTTTGGGTCGAAATAGTATTGAATTTGCTTAAATAATTCCCTCCGGTCTATTATTTACCCCTTCCGAGAGAGATTTAAACTATATTTAACCCCAAATATTTATCCAGGACTCAAAATTTTATCACCGTCTCTTTCTTAAATTCAATCTTTCACTGGCCGACAATAAAGACTTTGTAGAAGTTTGTTCCAAAAATTTTAATGGAAAAAATGTTGACTGTCAAATGTATTCTTTAAAAGAGTTGAGTAACTAAAATCAGAATTTATTTTATTTCCAGATTAGACTCAGGAAAAGTTGGTTCTGAAAATAAAATTGAATTTAATGTTTCTAAAGTTTCTACTTTTCTTTTTAAAAGAGATGCTTCAATAAATATTTGGTATCATCGGGAATCTGAAGAAATGATTAATAATACTAATATTCCGAGACAAATTAATTTTACTTATGAGTGGAGAGAACGTAATTAATTCTTTATTTATCAGAATAAATTTCAGAATAACTATCAGAATAGACCAGAAAATTAATTCTGATCTAAAAACAGATCAGAACAGATCAAAATTAACAAAACCGAAGAATGTAAAAACCAAAGAATTCTGATTTTTATAATATGAAATTCAATTGTTATAACCAGAAAATTTATTTAAATTTTAATTTGGATTAATATTTAGGCTGTAAATGTGGAGATGTTCATTTAAAAGCAACTATAGACAATTGGAATGTTTTATATTCTCCTGATTATCCAGAAACTTATTGTCATTCAATGGATTGTTTATGGCGTTTAGAAGCTCAAAAAGGATATCATCTAGTTGTTAACATTTCAGAATTTAATACAGAAGAGGAACATGATTTTTTGACAATTTTCGATGGATATGATACAAATCAGAAACATATGGAAATGTTAATTATTTATTTGAAAATATCAGAATTCTGATTTTTCAAAATCAGAAAATATATTTTAAAAACAGAATTCTGATGCTAAAAAATTAAAAAAAATATCAGAATTTCAAAAAAATCTGATTTCTTAAAGAAAAATCAGAATAAATATCAGAATTTTTTGACTAAAATTAAAAGAATAAAAATACTTTTTAAAGCTTTTCTGGAATGATTACGTTTAATAATACAATAAAAAGCAAACAAAATATTATGTCAATTTCATTTCATTCTGATATTAGCATTCAAATGAGTGGATTTGCAATATTGTACAAAGCTGGTAAACTGAAGATTTGAATTAAAAATTTTAACTTATCAGAATTTATAGACTAAAATTGAAAATCAGAATTTTAATTTTATATAAATTCTGGTTTTAAAATAAAACCAGAATTTTTCTATTCAACTTGTAATATTTATTTTAAAATTCTGGTTTTAAAAGATCAGATTTATTAATCAGAATTTTTTGTAGTTTTAACCAGAATTTCAGTTCAGAAAAACCAGAACCATACAAAACCTAATATTTAAAAGTTCAGAATTTCGAAATTCAGAATAAAACCCTGCTGTAGAATTCTGAATTTAAAAATCTGGAAAAATAAATTTTAAATCAGAAATTAGAATAATTTTAAAGTTGATGGTTAGTTTTACTTTGATGTTTATTCTACTTGAAGCAAAATTCAGACAGAAACAAACAGTTGCAATAATAATAAATAAATGGGATTTCTTTTTCAACAAATTATAATATCATAACATTTTAAATTATAATCGAAAATTTAATTTTTAATAATATTAAATTTTTATTTTTTAAATTTAAATCGAAGAAATAGTTTTTATAAAAATCTCATAAATTTTTGGAATAAATTACTATAAAGTATAAAATAGATATTAAATCTGTCAGAACATTTAAAAAACATTGATTTTGCTTTTTAAAATTAGTTTGTCGACTCAGAGTTTAAATAAATAATTTATGCAACTGACTTACATTTCTTCTCCCTACTCTCCCTTTGTACAAAAAATTTATTTTGCTTTTAATAATGATTAATTATACGTTTCTTTGATCCATATCAATTTAACTAAAAAACTAAAGATTATTTTTGGATTAAATTGTGTTCTGGACCAAAGCTATTTAACATTAAGTGAAAATATCAAAATTAAAATCCCTTTAGAATCCCTACTTATTTTACAATAATTTATCCTTTTATTTTTTTTTATTTAAAATTTTTTTTCAATCATTAATTTTAAAATAACAATTTATTTATTTATACAAACCATTAATTCATTTGTTTATTTCCTTTTACTAGATTGATATTAATAGCCATTCAATTGAGAAAATGATTTTTGTTTAATATTTATTTTTTATTTTTCTGTTATTTTTTACAGAAAATTTAATTAAAGTTTAATTTCTGATATAATAATCAGAATTTCCATTTAAATCTGTTCGATTATACAACCAGAATAAAAAAATTAAACCAGAATTTAGTCAAGTTTAAACTTGAATTCTGATTTAGAAAAGTTCTGTTTTAAGAGTTAAAATCAAAATTCTGTTTAAATACTCAAATCTTTATTTCTTTTTTTTTATAAAAATATTACCTAATTTAAAATTAAAAATAATTCTGATTTTATTAACCAGGATACTCTCTAAAAATGCTTCTTTGTAAACAAATATTTATTTTCTTCATACTAAAATTAATTCCCATTATTTTTTCTACTGAAACTGCTAAAACAGGTGGTAGCAACATTGATTGTAGTTGTCCTAGTGAGGAGACTTTTGATAGTAATTTGAAAGAGGGTGTATTTAAAAGTCCTGGATGTGAGTAATTAAGTGAATAATTATTTTAAAAATCAGAATTCTGATTTAAATTCTATATTTTCTAATCAGTCCCCGGCGAATATTGTGGTTCACTTGACTGTAAGTGGAATATTCTGCCAGACGAAAATACTTTTATTTATGCAAAATTGGGTGGATTATTTACGGTAATTCATATTTTTTTATTTTATAGTTATCAAGTTTTAGACAGAAAAAAGATACGATATTTTGGATGTTTATCAAACACGATGGAATGGTTCGGAATTAATGAAAGTTAAACAGGCAAGGTCAAAAGTTATTTTGTTTTAATATAAAAATTATTTTTCTGATTCAGCGTCAGCGGAGAAGCCTTTGTGGATGTGGAAGTGGAAAGGCTTTTTCATGCATCCTCTATTGGCGGGGGACTTTTCTTCCATTTTGTAACAGACGGTCATGATCATAACAGAGGATTTGAAATTAGTTTTACGCGATATCCTAAAGATGAGTTAAATTTTTTGTCAAGATTAAGAGGGTCTGTTGCTTACTCTTGTAAATGGGTTTTAGAATTATATGTTTGTAAAAATTAAAAGATTGATTAGATTATGGATAAAAAAACTAATTGGATTCTGAACCAGAACTTTACAACAAACTGTAACTAGAATCGGAACAGACATACCCATGCTGAAAAAGTTTTTAAGATTTTCTAAATCGGTACTTGATTTTAGTTTTACACCAAATATCAGCTTTATTATTGAGGGAATTTTAAACTTTTCACGCCAAAATAACTTAAAATAAGTAAAATCAAACGAAATTTTGGTTTTATTTGATGTTTTTATCGAATTTCTTTTCTTAATTCCGGAACCGGCTAGAACCGCGGTTCCAATTTTTCGAAACGGAACTATAAATTTCTAAAAAATCAAAACTGTCATGAACCGTAACCGCGAAACCGTTTGATTTTTTGAACCGGAAAAACACTAGTTAACATTATTTAATAGCTTTTATCTACAAAATCTTTTTAAGTTTGTATGTTTATCCTACTCCATGTCCACAACCTTTTTATTATGCATCCAATTCTACTCAATATCTTCCTTCAACTGCTGTTAATAACAGACAAACATGCATCTTCTCTATAAATTCTACACAAGCAGTGAAGCTTATAATCAAAGGATTCGACAGTTCAAGAAATAAAATTGAGGTACTCCTTTTAATAAAACTGTAACAGTTTACTAATTTTCTTTTTATGTATGATTTTTTTGTAAAATCATCTTTTTCTCCCCTCGCGTTAAACACGAGGGGAGATTATAGTTTTTCATTATTATCAAAGGATTTAGATAAATGGCCATCTCACATTCTACCTTTTGCAAATACAGTCCGCAAAGACATTCTGCAAAAGGCATTATACTCCTTTTCTTCTTTCCCTTAATTTCCTTAAAGTCATCAAAATGATTTGTTGACAGATTGGTGCAGAAAATGCCTTTTGCAGAATGTCTTTTCATGTCTTTCAGGAAGGTAAAATGCGAGCTGGACATTTACCAAGGATTTGGTAAACAGAGACGAGACAAGGGAAAAATGAAAATGGGGACCCCAACGTTCAAAATTATACAAAAAAAAATTTCCAGGTTTTTGAAACTGAAAGTTTTCCCAAACCTTATGTGGAACGTCAAGGAGGACAATTAGCAAAGTTTAATAGAAAAAATAATACAAAAAATTAAATAATTTTTTAGAATTGAAAGGCATTCTATCAATTCATTTCCCTTAATTGTAACAAGTAGAACACATTCTATGAGTATATTAATTACTTCTTATGCATACGAACGTTTAGATTCTCATATAATTGAATTTATTGCGGTTAAAAGTGGTAATTTATTTTTATTTTAATTTGTTTATTTAAAAATAAAAAAATATTTTTTAATTCTACATTATAATTTATTTATCTCCATTGACAAATTTAATAATAACTAAAGATTAAAAATTTTAAATTTATTTTGTGGAGAAAGGTTTTGGGGAATTTGAGGTGGGAGAAACGTAATCGGGAATTTTGTGTAAGCAGATCCTCTATACTAACGTAATTTAGGAATTATGAAAAGTATTTTATATATGTACATTTCTTAAAAATTTTTTCAGTTTGTGACTGCTTCCCAAATAATTTAATAGTTAGTCGAGTTCACCCACTAAATTTACTCTCACCAGGCTTTCCATTAGAATATTGTGACAATCTTAATTGTTCTACACAAATTTCTTTAGAAAATCCTTTAACTATTACAAACGATGTAGAATGTTTACAAATCCAATTGAATTCCTTCCGTACTGAACTAGATATGGACCTTTTACATTTACTGCAGATACCTTCTGGGGATCAAAAGAGAGAGCTTATATCGTACGTTTTATGAGAATATCGAAGTACACCAGGGGTGGGTCGGAACAGTAAGAGGTGTCAGAACTCTAAACTGAACTGGCCCAGAACTCGAAAATTAAAAAAAGACATCGACCAGTACTTTACCTTGGAAGCTTAGCACCTAATTCGCCCACACAAAAGGGCAAAAAATATACAGACACTAATACGAGACCTCTGGAAATTTTAACATAGGTTAATAATATATTAAATAATATATCAACATAAGAGCTGTAGTCGTTAAATTATCATAAGTAGTGTTATTCAAATGCGTTTTTCCGGTATCGGTAACGGTATTTCGGTAAATATTTCCGGTACCGGTACTGCCGGTATTTTTTCGGTAAAATACCGTTACCGAAAAATTAACGATTTTTTACAAAATCGACCGATACGATATCGGTAATACCGGAAACAATAACGCGGTAATACCGGAAAATACGGTGGTAATATCGTACCGTGAATAACACTAATCATAAGAGCTGTAGTTTATAAGAGCTGTATAAGAGCTGTCAACATTAGAGCTGTAGTTCGTTAAATTAATCTAATTACTAATTTACTTTTTAACATTACACGCCATAACGTGTCAACACAACTAAAAATTATTTTTTAAAGTTTTGGTGGCGAGGCTAAGGGAATAAAATCTTTTACATTTGATTCAGCAAACTTTATTTTAAATTTTACCACCGATGCTACAGAACTTGATTCTGGATTTAATTTAACAATTGGATATATTAAAAGAAATAAAGGCAAGAATATTCTAATTTTTTTTATAAAAAATGCCAGAGCCAGAGATAATTTTAAAATTTTTTTAAAGAATGCTTGTGCCATGGAACTGATAGCAACATAAAAATTTTGAATGGGAAGAAAAATTCATTGCAAAATAATTTTGACAGTAAAAAGTGCTTATTTATGGATTGTTTTTGGAAAATTGAACCTTTAAAAGTCTGTTAAATTCAGAAATCTGAATTTAAAAAATATTCAAAATTACAGGACTCATCAGAATTTAACCATCGTTTACTTGTTAAACTCAATCTTTCATTAAGTGATAGTACAGAGTTTGTTGAAATTTGTGCTGACAATTTTCTAATAAGAAATCCTCAATGTCATAGGTGTTTTTATATAAATAAACACTAAAGAGAATCTTTATTCTTATTTCTAGATTAGATACAAGCGACGTTGGAAGTGAAAACAAGCTTGAATTTGCTGTTTGGCAAATTCCTGGGTAAAAAAATAAAATAGAAACTTTTTTTTAATTTCCTAGATTGCCTTATCTTGATAAAATTGGGCCGGTGTATATTTGGTATCATCGTGAATTATCTCCGCAAGAAATAATTAATAATCCTAATATTCCAAGGCAAATTAATTTTAATTATGAATGGAGAGGAGGTAATTAATTAGTCATATACCTATTTATCAAAATATCAGAAAAAATAAATTTTGATTTCTGTTATTAAATTAGAGAATCCTAAATCAGAATTCTTAATTCAAAAATTCCCTTTATTAATTTTTAAATTTAAGAATGTAAATGTGGAGAGGTTCATTTAAAAGCAGACAAAAACAATTGGAACGTTTTATATTCCCCTGATCACCCAGAAAATTATTGTCCTTCAATGAGTTGTTCATGGCTTTTAGAAGCGCCAGAAGGCTATTATATAGTTGTTAATATTTCAGAATTTCATACGGAAGCAGACCATGATTTTTTAGCTCTTTTTGATGGAAATGATACAAATCAGAAACATATGGAAATGTTAATTATTTATTTAAAAATATCAGAATTCTGATTTTTAAAAATCAGAAAATATATTTTAAAATCAGAATTCTGATTTTAACGCTTCATAAAAATGAAAAATAAATCAGAATAAATTGTAAAAAATAAATTCTGATTTTTAATATAAAAATCAGCTATTAAAAGAAACTATCTTTTAAAGGCTTTCTGGAATGATTACATTTAAAAATACAATACACAGTACAAAAAATATAATGGCAATATTATTTAATTCTGATATTAGCATTCAAATGGGAGGATTTGCAATATGGTACAGAGCTGGTAAGTTGTTGGTTTGGATTTTATTTTATTTAAAAGCAGAAATAAAAATCAAAAAAATAATTTTGTGAAATCAGAATAAATAAGAATATTATTTAAAAAATATCAGAATTTTTCAATCAGAAATATGAAAATCAGAATTTAAATAAAATCAGAATTTCTATTATTTTTTAGTTAAGAATAATGAATTACTTCAAAATCAACAATCTATAGAATTATCATCTGATAATTCGTCATCCCCGCACAGATTATTTTTATTTATGTTCTTTACTTTATTTGCGGTTATTGGAATTTTGTTTATTATCGCTCGTTCAAATCCAACAAACAATTATTTTACAACAGTCGAAAATATTTTTAGACGATTATTTCCAACAGTGTGGACTAGAATGTTTAATGAAAATGAGGAGGAGGAAGAAGGAGGAGGAGAAGGGAGAAGGGAGAAATCAAGTAAAAATAATTTTATTCAGAATTTATAGGAAACTTTTCTGATTTAATATAGGTAATATTAATTCTGATTTATAATATAAATTCTAGTCTAGAAAACTATCAGAATCCTTCTATTCAATTAGAATAAAAAATCAGAATATAAAAATCAGAATATGACATTTCTTTATTTCAGAATTTTGTTTATACAAAATCAGAATTAAACATTCTGATTTAAAAAATCAGAAAAATAAATTAAAATCAGAATTCCATTTTCAATTGATCAGAATTATGAATTCTAAATTAGAATTCGTTTTTATAATTCTGAATTTAGAATCAGAATTAATTTAAATTATAAATTTACAAAATCAGAATTTTAATTTTCCAGTTATTGGGTAGTAGTACTTCTGTTCACTTTGCTTCCAATAATCATTCAAAACATCAGCGAACAATTGACAATAATAAATGCATTTCTTTTTCAACAAATAATCCTTCTTATAATGAATAAATAAATAATATTAAATAATTTATAAATTCTAAAAATTTAATTAAATATTCTATAAAATTCTTACCTTAATTTTTAAATAATTTTTTTTTTCTTTTATTTAAAATTTATTTAAAATTTAGTGAAAACACTAAGTTTTCTTTAATTAAAATTATAATAAAATAATTTTTTTCTCCCGAACATCCTTATAATTTATATAAACATGGTAAAAAACAAAATTATTTTAATTTCTTCACATTATTTTTACTTTCCATACATGTATTTATTAGGATAAGTTTGTTATTTAAAGTTTATTTTAATGGCTGTGTGCTTGCTTTTTACTAACACAAATAATTTTATAAAGCAAATATTATAGAGAATAGAGGAACAAATTCACAATTTTAACAGTCTCGGTAATCACAGCTTGGCTAATTCAACAAATCTTTCTTTAGGTTATCAGAAAAAATTTTTTTGAGTAATTAAAGAGTAATTTTTTATAATCAAAAAATAAAAATGTTGCAAGGAGGGGTAATAATTAGGACTCTGATTTTTAGGGTATATTCTATATTTTGCGAAATAGTTATGATGAATTGAGCTCACATCCGTTGTTGGTTTCTGTTGATCTTTTGTTTACTTTGAGCCCGAAATTTCAAAAAATGGAGACCAAAAATCTTCGTTGTGCTGACAAAACTTTCATTTAAACTCTAAGCATTAGACAAGACAATAATAGCTTTAGATAATTTATTCAGTTATTTAATTAACATTTATTTAATTTAAAAGGAGAAAGGTCTTTTTTAATATCAAACATTTTACTCAAAATTTATCCATTTAATTAAACATCCATCCCCTTTTCAGAACATTCAGAAATTAATAAGGAGGCGGCTTCTTGGTTGGTGGTTTAGGAGCATAAGCATTTATAGCAGGCACAAACACCATAGAGCAAGCAATCAAAAAAGCAACAAAAATTGCCATTAACTAAATAAATTTTTTTTTGTTAACTTTTAAAAATTAAATTATTTACCTTCATTTTTGAGTTATTAAAGTAGTTTTTAGTTAAAAGAGAGAGGAGAGGAGGGAATGTTTTTTTAGTTAAAGAATGATTATTGTCACTAAAATTCAACAACTATTTATTCTATCCAATTTTGAATTTAATTTTCTTCCTTGTTTACGTGGCATACTTGATTGAAAAAATAATTAATTTGTCATTATATTTTCACAATATTTTCGATAATTGTCGGGTTGTCAACATTTTATCAACTAAAAAAACAGGCAACTTTGAAAATCATAAGGGAAACAATTAGAAATAAAAATGATGTTAGAATAATTTAAAAAGTTTTAATTTTTGATGCTGCTTTATTACATTTTTAATTGTTGGAAACTTAAACATAATAGATAAAAATTCGGAAATAAATAAAAGTAATATAAGAAAGTTTTATTTAAAAATTCACATGAATTTAGAAAATATTAAAAAAATTTTTTTTTGAAGACACGTAACAGGGAACCAAATTTCACCAAAATAATAGAAACAGACAACTTTTTTAAATAAAATCAAAACATTTATAATAGTTTGGAAAATTAAGGAACTAAAAATAAAATCAAAAGGAAAACAATGCAAAAATAAAAATATTGTTAGAATAATTTTAAAAAAGTTTTGATTTTTGATGCTGTTTATTATATTTTTAATTGTTGGAAACTTAAACATAATAGATAAAAATTTTGGTAAATTAATAAAGGAAAATTTGCTTTTTTATTTAAAGAATTCACATGAATTTAGAAAATATTAGAAAAAAATTTATAAAAATAATTTGAAAAAAATAAAATTTTATTTTAGACGAGGAAGAAAATTTTCTTCTTCTACATTCTTTTTTAATTTCTTAATTTTTAAATGTGCTGGATATTTCTGAGTAAATAAATTTTTGATATACATATAAAAAATAAAATAAGATGTATGTATAATTACTGGATGTTTGTGTTTGTATATTAAAAACAACAATTGTATAACGAATATAATAACAATTGTGATGACAAATTAATTATTTTTTCAATCAAGTATGCCACGTAAACAAGGAAGAAAATTAAATTCAAAATTGGATAGAATAAATAGTTGTTGAATTTTAGTGACAAATCATTCTTTAACTAAAAAAACATTCTCTCCTCTCCTCTCTCTTTTAACTAAAAACTACTTTAATAACTCAAAAATGAAGGTAGTAAATAATTTAATTTTTAAAAATTAACAAAAAAATTTATTTAGTTAATGGCAATTTTTGTTGCTTTTTTGATTGCTTGCTCTATGGTGTTTGTGCCTGCTATAAATGCTTATGCTCCTAAACCACCAACCAAGAAGCCGCCTCCTTATTAATTTCGGAGTGTTCTGAAAAGGGGGGATGTTTAATTAAATTGAAAATTGTAAAAGAGAGTTACTTGATGTAAATTAAAATAAATGTTAATTAAATAAATAATGTAACTGTCTTGTGTATATCAGAAAAGTTTGTCAGCAGTTTCTGTTAAATATCGGCAACTTATTCGAGAGAGTTCTATAAAAGGGATCTAAAGAAAATTTAGAAATATAAGAAAAAATCTCACAAAATCAACATGTTGATAATAAAGTCATGCCGACCGATTTAAAAGTATTTAGGTCACTCAGTTTTCAGTTTCTAAACTAATACCGGTTTTCTTAAGGGGAGAATTTTAAACAAATCGCTGTTTCCGGTAACGATTTTTTAAATCAGTTAATTTTAGTAAAAGATAGAAAACTTTTGATTAAAAAACTGGTCTCAACCAGTCAATAACTAAAAGACTTTTGGTTAGTTTAATGGTTAGTTCTCACAACTACTCATTTTGGAGAGAATTAAAGACCCAAAACCATCTTCGATTAATTCTAAATTTTTGTCAGAACCAATTCAGAAAAATGTAAAATTTGCTGTGATAACGCCAAAATTTTTAAAATAAAAAGCACTAGTTACTTTAAATTAAAATTAAATCACTTTTTTGTGGATGTCGACTTTACTAAAAAATACTCCTCACACTTTGCACAAATTTCTATAGTGTGGTCTAGCTGTTGCTCCAAAATTTTTCAGATAGTTGATCAGTGATAGATGTTCTTGCAAATTATCTTATCAATATATGCTAAAACAACGCTTTCCATGCCTTTCATGACCTAATTAGCCCGGAAAAGAAAAGATGATTTAATCAAATAAAAAACTTGAAACAAAATTTTATCGAAAAATTTAAATATTTTTTAAATGTAAATGAAAAAAGATTTTTAATAAATTATACAATAAATATCGAGACATAAATAAATGAGATCAAATTAAAAAAATAATCTGACAACAAAAAAGTATATACTTAAATATATTTCTATAGCAACAATTTTATTTTCTAGATTCTAACATTAAAATATATAGTAATAAATTGTCTAAATTTGGAAGAAAATTGTTTGAATTTCGCAAAAATCTTCCTTAAAATAATCTCAGGGATTTTAAGAAATATTTTTAGTTTTCTAAAGTTCAATTAATTAAAATGCTATAGGAAATGTTTTTTAACAAATAAAAACAAAATATACATTAAAATTACATTTAAGTTTTAGAGGAGAAAATAAAAATATATTTAAGATTCGGAAGGATGTTATAACGTTAAGAATATAGGAATTTGTATATAATATTTATAGGAAATTAATTAAGGAAAATTAATTATAGGAATTAGTTTTTTTATAAAGGAATGATTCGAAGAAATTATTTTTGAAGAAAATAAAAATTTGCACTATTTTTGAAAAAAAAGAACAATAAACAGATTAAATTTAATCAAACCTAATTAATGTTAAAATGCTCTCAGATCAATTAAGGTATCTTCAATTTGAATATTTTTTTGAGGCAATAGAAAATTCAGAGTTAAATTCAGGGCAAATCAAATATTAGATCAGCTAGGATTTAACTAGATTTTCTGATATTTTTTGAAAACCTCATCCTTTCTTAGTTCAAAAAATTTTTTGACTGTTTTGAAGGGATAGGTATTTAATTTTAGTTATTTAATTTTAAATAGGTTTGATTAAAATAAATGCTATAGCTAAAAAATATTAAAACAAAGTTGTCAGTTCTAGGAAGCTCTTCAGATATCCAAAACAGAACCGAATAACCTAACAGAAAATCAAAGATTCAATCGAGAACCGACAACCCCAAACTACAAATCAACTAATAAAAGCCTTCTCCAATAAAAGTATATTATAGGCTTTTATTAAAGGATTTGGAAGCTCCAATAATTTTATATTTTTACCCATTTTCCCTCTCTTAGAAAAAGCTGTGAAGGTTGTGAGAAGCCAAAAGCATTAGCAGCAACAACAACTAATTCATTAACAGAAGAGGCTAAAATTAATTTCTTTGATGTCCCATTTGAAGATCTGTGCTGCCAAAACCCCCCTTCTGAACGCCAATAAATGTAGTAAATATCAGCTCTATCAGAATTGTCATATTGAATCAAAAGAGAAATTGAAGTTGATAATAAATTATTTTCTTGAGTAATTTGTGCTTTTAGATTGCGAACAACACTTGGCCTGTTTTGAATTCCAGAAAGACGGCATTGCTTTAGAGATATAAATTTTTGGCTCTTGTCCAGTTTATGCGTCCAATCAAAGTTTATGCGTCCAATAAACAAAAAATTGGATTTTTCTTAGTATTACAAATTTGGGGTATGGCTCCAAAGCATTTATTCATGTTCGGGACCTACGGCCACATGGTCCGGGACCGTTCCTTGCCCTATCCCTCGAAATTTCGGTAAGTTATAGCCAATTTTTTAAAATTTCGGAAAAACAATTATAACTTTGCGAAATTTCGAGGGATAGGGCAAGGAACGGTCCCGGACCATGTGGCCGTAGGTCCCGAACATGAATAAATGCTTTGGAGCCATACCCCAACTTTGCAATACCAAGAAAAATCCAATTTTTTGTTTATTGGACGCATAAACTTTGATTGGACGCATAAACTGGACAAGAGCCAAATTTTTTTAAATTTAATGCAATAAAATTTTGGTAATATTTAGAAGGTTCTCCTTCCCCATTTTTTGGGATTCTTGAGCCAAAAAACTAGGGCCGACTTTCCAGGTATTTTGCCCTAAATTTATTTTAATACCTCAGCTGAAGCAACATAATCTAAGCAAAGTGAGGGCATTAAATTGGGTGCTTTTTGTTGATGATCGCAAAGGTAAAGACATTGAGAAGGCATCTTAATGAATTTAAAATTATATATAAATTTTCATTTAAAAATTAGTAATTAGGTAGAAGGTGGTAGGGGGTTTCCAATCATTTACTACTGCCCACTTTACAGATTGGATCGGGAAGGAATTTCATTCAAAGATCCCAAATTAATCCTCATATCCTCCACTCCACGTAATCAAGTTATTAAAATGTGCATCCAACATTTCAAAGTTTCCCCATCAACAAAAATAATTCAAAAACCTCTTTAATCAAGCAGCAAGCGCTTTCATCAACTAACGGCATTGCACATGCAAGTACCTATAGCTTTGAATGTTATTAATTTTAAATTGAAACAAAATAATCAAAAACCTTAGAAATTTCTCCACTACAATTTTGTCTCATAAATGGTCTGGGGACATAACGACGATTTTCTGAATCAGTCATACCACACATTAACAAACAACGTTTATTTACACCACTACGGGCACTTAAAAATTATTTTTATTGAAATTTTTTAACGAAAAAATATATTTAAATCACACACCAACATTGTCGGGGCATTTCTGGAGGGGATGCAAGAGGCATCTGTACTGTACTCATTACTAAATGGACAGTTGCTTCTGTCTCTCCAAAATCGTCTGACTTTAAAAAAAAAGTTTTTTTCGGAGTTTTCTTTTTTGTTCCCTACCACTTTACATTTGTAAATTCCATAATCCTCAGGCTTTGTCGCTTTAATGTGTAGCTTGGCTAATAATTCCCTCGGTCTGAACTTTGAAAAGACATAATGGCTTTGTGATATTCTTTCTTAAAAAATAAATTTAGCCCATAAAAATTATTTCAAATTTTCAATTTTAATTCAACATAAATTTAAACTCTAGATGTAATTAACATATGTTCACCATTTATTGGTTCTACAACATGAAAATGCCCGTGACGTTGTTTCTCTTGTCGATGCTCCCATTTTATTTTAAGACTGGTTCTCGTTGAATTTCCACTATAAATATTTTTAAAATATTTTTTTAAATAAAATATTTAATGCCTTGTCCGAATTTTACAAGCCAATAAAGTTTCTGAACCTAAAGCCGCGTATATTTTATCTTTGAAAGGTCTAGCCTGGGGTGCAATTCCAGATGTCTTTAAAAAAGAAAAAAATAAATTTTTAAAATTTTAGGAGGAAATAAGCACCTTGAATCTCAATTCAGTTGGTAAAGAACGTGGGAGTTCGTTTCCATCTTTAGAAGTTCCAAGGCCGAGAGCTATTATTTGGAGTAGATAACCTAGAAATTTTTTAGGCAATCCTTGTTAAAATAAAATTTTTAAAATTAAAAAATGTAGTCTCCCATTACTACACCAATCGAAAAGGAGGGTTGGTTAATTGGTTAACAGGTTTGGTTTACAAATAGAGATCGGTCTCGATTGTCGATAATGTTGATAGTCAACAATTCTTTTTCGAACTTTACTTTCAAACTTTTATTATCTAATAAGCATAATAATTTACGTGTTCCAGGCTCCAATTGATTAATTCGAGCTTCTTTAGACACCGTTTCTATTCTCAATTCTGTTGATAGATCAGCCTTTTCTGAACCCGTTTCCAATTCGTATATATAAAGCAGATAATGATCAACTATTTTGGCATTGTGTTCTGGTTCTTGCCAACTCAATTCTGCCTTTTATTAGAATAAAATATTTTTGATTTGCTTAAAATATATATGATAAAAGAGAGATATGTAGGCTATATGTAGGTAACTAAGGAAAAAGTTGAATTTTCTGTTTTTAGAGAGAGAGAATTTTAGGGAGATTCGCTCGCCTCTAACTATAAACAGTTCATGGAAGAAGATACTAAGATTCGTGCTTGTATTAAAAGGAAAACAGTTCAATACTAGATACGAGAAAGTCTTAAAATTTTTGACAAAGTCTTAAAATTCACCTCAGTAGAGCTGACTTGTCCAATAAGTAAATTCCTTGGTGGTGATGGAATTTGTTGATATCCCTTCTCAAAACTAAATTATAGTTTAATAATAATTTTCAATATTAATCAAATAACCAAGAAAACATTGATGCAAGGTTCAAAGCAATACAAGTCTGGTAGGCACTTGCCCTGTGAAAATGGCCATCCCCTCGACAAAGTCCTGAAAAATTAATAACAAAAGTCTACACTAAATTACTATATTTTTCTAATAATATTAATTATTATTTCAATCCCTTACTGGAGAGGGTAACTAATAAAGAGATAATTTGATTGTAATTATTGTTTTTATGATAATTAATAGATTAATAATTAGTAGAAAGATGACCATCTTTAAAATCAAAATAATTTAGGGTATCTTGGCATTTTTAAATTAATGGGAAATGAACTACAGCTCCATTGTTTTTAGCTTTTCAAAAAAACTTGCCAAAACAGGCATTTTCTTCCAAATCTTTAGCCTCCCTCGAACAACAAGGAGAGTGGTCGCGACCAGCGGCAAGGCATTTAGCAACAGAATCTAAATATCTAGAACAGTTGTTGCGCCTATCAAATACGTCATAGACATCAAAATCACTAGGCGGGGAAGCCTTGAAAATAGAAAATTTTATTTTTTCTTTTAATTAAAAATTTATTTTTAAATTTATCTTTTATTTTTCAAAATACCAAGTAAATCAAGCGATATTTAAGTGTTTTGTCTTTTAATTAAATCCCTCAATTATATGAATTAACAAAAATAAATTTACAGGGTTGCAAAGAGTCCGAACACAAATGTTTGGTATTCTTTCCTGAATGCAGCATTGTTCAACAGAAACAGAAGCATTACAGTAATTTAATGTTGAAACTAAGCCGATAAAAATCCAAAAATTATTAGAAAATAAATGTTGAGTATTGAATATTGATGTTAATTTAACTTCGAAGCCCTCTCTAAACCTTTGGAGCATCGACGGAAGGTATTTGGGAGAGAAGGAGGAAAAGGTGTTGTTTCCCCAATATTTTAATTAAATAATAATTAATTAGAAAAGTGCCATTTGTACAGAAAATTTTATAAAATCTATGTATAAATATATCTGACAATATGTTCAGATAATAAGTACCTACAAATAAAGTTTAATTATTAATTAGGGTTAAAAATTTTAATGTAAACTAATGTGAATATGAATAGACGAAATCAGATTAAAAACATAATAAAAATCAAAACAATAAAATCAGATTAAAAATCAGAACGAGATCAGAATCAGAAGAATGTATCAGAAAATAACCAGAATATCAAATCGGAATAAAAATCAGGATAAAAACCAGCATAAAAGCCAAAATTATTGACAGAATAAAATTCAGAATAACAAATCAGAATAAAAATCAGGCTAGCAAATCAGAAAAAAACCAGAATATCAATCAGAATAATGAATCAAAAAAAGAAAAGGAATTCAGAATAAATAATAAAAATAATTATAGAAAATCAGAAAATCGGAAGCAACAAAAGAAATGTTCACAAAACCACACGTAACTATATTAATTAATTACCTTACTTAGAAGGCTTATTTAACTTTTCGTTTAAAATCAAAGGAAATAAAAATTAAACAGCTGACTAATTTTAAACGTAAAATTACAAAAATATAAAAATGATAATAAAAATGGGAAGTAGTCAGAGATTGGTTAATTAAATATATAAATATATCCAATATCACTGCGTAACAGAAATATCACATTAATCTTTTTTGAAAAAAAACTATTAAAAAAGTCAATTTTAAGAGAATTTAAATTCCTTTTTTTTAATTAACAAAGGGTCAATTAATTTAAAAATTTTCTGTTTTTTTGTTTTTATTTTTTTGATATTTGTATAAAAATATTAGAGACCTTGAAGTAGGAAAAGTGACGTAATGAAGTCTACATAAATGCCACAAGGGATTATGGATATTTACTTTGTGAATTTATACTCTCTTTATTCAAGGGATGTTAGGCTTGTGTTAAGATTAAACAAAAATTAAATGTAAAGAGGAATCTAAAATATTGTGCTAGTCAGGAGATTAGAAACGCTCGAAACAAGATAATTGATTGTGCCGAGATATACTATATGCTTTATTTGCCTACATAATTTAGTTGATTTTAACAGAGATTTCTTAATTAATCATTTTCATTTTTTTATAAAATTAAATAAACTATCGAGTTAAAGAGAGAGAGTAATTATTTATTTTCAAGTTGCATAAAATCACGTCAAAAAAAATTAAAAATAAATTTCCAGACAAGAGAAAATAAAAAAAAATTTTCTATCTAAAAATTATTCTTTATTCTTTTTTCATTTTCTCTCATTAATCTTTTCACAAAAAGTACTCAAGTTTTATTTATACAAAAGATAAAAACAGACAGGTTTTTTTAAATTCTTCCTTTTTTTAAAAGAAAATTTTTTTTATCAATTAATTTTGTATTTACAAAATAAATAAAAATTAAATTAACTAATTTCACGTGTATATACAAGTGTAACTGTTGGGAAAAAAGAAATAAAAATATTGACGTAGAAAGTAAAAAAATCAAGATAAAGACAGGGGGTTGACATAAAAAACGGAATTATTGTTTCAGATACCTGGACTATGAATCTGGATTTAGCACCACATCCTCTATTGAAGTGCCTTCACTAAATGACTTTTAAGATTTTGGTTAGTAAATACAGAAAAATATTATAAATAATTTAAGCAACTTTATTGAAGCGAATTTTTCAATTTAAAGATAATTTCGTAACAAAAATTCTAACTCAAAATAATAAAGTGAGCTTTTCTCAATAACCCTTTCAAACAATAATTACCCAAGGTAATTATTTGATAAGTCTCTTTTCCCTACTAAAATAGGTATTTCGGTCGATGGGCATGCCTTTTGTGATGTTGAAAGGGATTAAAACAAATACTCATAACTATGTTGATTTAAGGCAGATTTCGATGATTTTAGTACCGTTCGACTCAGCTCGAAGGATATAATTTGCCATAGAAAATGAAAAAAATAGAACAGAAAAAATGGAGGACCAGCCTTGATATTACCGGTATTTCATTATTGCTTAATGTCTTTGGGACAAACCTCAAATGTTTTTACCATTCTTAAATTTCGACAGAAAATCACATTAAAACCAAAAATATATTTTCTTATTAGGTCAGAATTATAGTAAAATAATATTGAAAATAAAAGAAAAAAAGGGGGAAGTATAATTGTGACCTCCACGCGGTCATTTAGAGGAAGGAGGGGGGGGGGGGGGGAGGGAAGGGGATATTTGTAAGAAAATGTGGAAATGAACGTAAAAATATATTTAAACCAATTTATTTATTTTCGGGGAAACGAACAAAATTTTTAAAGGAACTTTTGTAAAATTAAAAATAAATTTGTCTTGACCTATTTTTTCTGTTTGTGACACATTATTTTGAAATGTTTCTGTAAATTTGCTTAAATTTTACAAAGTAAATTGAAAAATATTTTTAAGAAAACGAATATCAAAAATTTTTTTTAATAAGTAAATCTGATCTTAAAACAAGTATGGTTTTAAGATCTGATAAATAATTGAAAAAAATCATGATGAAAGAAGGACTAAATCACAAGATTGTAATTTAAATCCAGAAAATCCCTTCAACTGATAAAAACAAAAGATTAAGGGATAGGATCATTTAAAAATTTCACGGAGTTTTTTTTATAGATATTAAAAATTTTTCTTTGAGACTATCGATATCAACTCACAAAAAATTACATATTTTCTAAACAAATAATCCAAAGGAATTTACTATATTTTTAGCGAAGCTTTTAATTCCTTTTAAAATACCAAAACACACTTTCTGCTAAATTAATGTACTTTTTATTGAATATATTATTTTATTAGGCACGCAAAAACTTATTATTAATTGTATTTTTATTATGTATAAATTTCTGAAAAAACATTCGAGATTAAATAGAAATTGAGGAGATAAACTTAAAAATTATTATTTTTAAGTTTTAAATTAAAATTTTCTTCTCTAAATAAAATATTTATTTAATTATTTTGTTGTTTAACCAACAAATTATATACTAAAATATTACTTTAAATGACTGTAAAGGTTGCAGACAATAATAAATAATTAAATATACTAAATAATTTATTAATATATAATCAATGATTATTGAGAGAAAAAGAGACAAAAATGTGGAGGGGGGGGGGGGGAGGGGGAAGTTTTTAATCTGCGCGAAAGCAATTATTATTATTATATTATTATTATTATCTTTTATCTTAATTTTTTGTGGTTAATTAAATAAAATT
This sequence comes from Meloidogyne arenaria, assembly GCA_036172955.1. Lineage (NCBI taxonomy): Eukaryota > Metazoa > Nematoda > Chromadorea > Rhabditida > Meloidogynidae > Meloidogyne > Meloidogyne arenaria. Next base: position 5,945,236 of record JARQAB010000011.1, on the reverse strand, counting down.
AAAAAAAAAGATTTTAAATTGGGAAAAAGGAAAATAATTAAAAAATTTTAAAATTTTTTTCTGGTAAAATAATTTTTGTTGTGTATTTACTCGAACTCGGTGTAATTATTATTTTTAAACTGAGGATATACTTATTTGAGGGAGGGTAATCAATTGAGAAATGATCTAATTAAACCAACAGACTAACAATCTAGAATTTTTAGTGATTTTATTTGGAGCTAAATTCAGTTTAGATGCGAAGAATAATTTGGATTACTTGATTATCAAATATGGCGAGAATGAGAGTTAAAATATAAAAATTATACATAAGTATTTCAAACGAATTCTAGAGATTAAATAGTCTTTAATTAAATTAATTAAATTAAAAATGGTTAACCAAACCCCAAACTTTTTTTGCAAGATTCGCCCTTTTCAAGGAAATACCCCTCGTTTTTCTAAAACCCCATCTGACAACCATTAGTCTATTAAAAATAGTCAGTCATTTATTTAATCACAACAAAATAAAAACGCAACATTTTGGGAAATTAAACTAAAAAATTAGAATAAATTATCTTCACATGAATTTATACTGATATTTGAAGGTTAATTGTGCGATAAAACGAGTTGGGAGATGTATAAAAAAATTTTGAAAATTATTTTAAATAAAAACAAAAATCAAAACTTTATTAGTTAGCAATTAGTGAGGGTGCTTCCAAGCAAAGATTGTATGTACCTTTTAACAGAGAGATCGGTTATGTCAAAATTATAGGTAGATTAAGAGACTTACTCCCTTCTTTGAATACTATGTATAGGCCATAAATTTTAAAATAATTATTTAAACAATTATAAATATTTTTACAAAATATTTTTAATTATTTATTTCGTGTGTGTGTTTCACCTTGTGCACAACCGGTAGATAAAAGTTATCTTCAAAACTATTTTAGTGTTTCATTCAAAATACCACAAAATTAATTTGATTTGACATTTTACTAATTAAAAATAAAATTTTTTTAAGAAGGGATTTTTTGTATAAATTTAAAAAGCGGAAATGATTATATAAAAAAAGAAAAGAAAATAAATTTTCTATGAATATTAAAATTTATTTAAAAAAACTTTTTGGTGGATTCCTTAATGTAGAGAAAATTCGATTGTACCTCCATCCACACTACATATGAACCTTTATTTTTATTTAATCCAGTATCTTTACTGGAATTTTTTAAATATTTATTCAGCAATCACAGGTACAAATAAAAGTACACTGACAATGAATGTAAATTAAAATAAAATAAAATGTGTGTCAATATTGAAATAAATTTAAAAAGTATAAAATAAATTAAAAATTAGTCTTAAATGGTCTAAATGAATATCTTGTATATTAAATGAATATTTTGTATGTATATATATATATAAAAAAGAAAACACTAGGTACCAGAATTAATAATTCAAAACTGAGTAATCCCTTTCACCTCTACTTTTAATTGAAAGTATTAGTTATATGTATGTTTGAGTTAATCAAACAATAAAAGTTTTTTTATCAGTAAACACAGGTATTTACAAAACATTAAAGTGTCGCATAAAGTATTAAAAATTAAAATAACTAATGCAGAAAAACAGCAAAAAATTTTGAAATAAAACAATTCTCTCGAGATAAAAATTTTTTCTAATATTCTCGAAAAATAAAATAATTAATTGTTCCCTTAAATAAAAATAAAGCCTTTTTATATTTATTTAATAGTACATTCATAATTCTAAGAAAATGTTAAGAAAATATATTTTAATTATTTTATAGTTTGTTGTGTGCTTAAAAATACATTTTTAATTACCGGATGTTAAATAGCTTGTAAAAGTAAAATAAAAATTAAATAATTTTTAGAGGTAAATGTACAATTAGGCGTGCTTTTTTATATTTTTTTAAACTCAATAATTTCTGTTTGAATATTTGGTGGAGAATTTTGATAGAAAATTTCAATCATCTTTCAATCCTGTTTGATAGCCCAATATTTCAAGTCGAGTTATTGACAACTCAACAAATAATAAATCTCGAACACAATAAAGAATAATGAAAATATTAATAACATTAAAGGAAAAGAATAGACAGTTCTTAAAATAATTTACAGAAAAAATATTTGGATTAAATATTAATTTTAATTTAAATTATTCAGCAATAGCTTCAAGTAACTAAACCTGCGCCTAAATTGATTTAGAGTAAAAAAATTAATTTTACTATTTCCGGTTAATAATTTAGAAATTTATTTGGTAAAGTACACAAATTTTGAAAAAATAATTTTTTTTCAAAATTTGTAGGATCATAAATTAAAATTAATATTATTTACTTAGAAAACTTAAGTACAAAAAAAATAAAATAACTGGCACAAAATAAACATTTCCGTTTTTTGTTATTACTCATTTAAATAGCTAAAGATTAAAGGCTAAGAAATTCACATTTTATTTTAAATAAAAATATTTAATTTTAACTAATTAATTAATATTTTTTTGAAAAATATATTCTAAAATTCAAATACTTAACCTAAAAAATTTTTTTATATTTTCAACATTTTCTCGTTTATCATATTTATATGTAAGTTGTTAATTTTTATTTTATTTTTTACCGTTGTAAAACAATGGAAATTAGAAATTTAATTTCTATTTGTGTACTTGCTAGTTTTTTTAAATAAAAAATAATTTTTAAAATAAATATTTTAGAGAACTCTAAAAAATTATTATTGAGAGAGCATAAAAAACTTTAAACAGTCTCGGTAATCACAGCTTAGCTAAGGCAACAAATTCTTCCTTAGTTTAACAAAAGGAATAATTTAGAGAATTGAATGATAAGAAATAACAAGAAAGCTGGGAATAATTAATTAAAAAATTTTTTTTAATAGTTATTAAAAGAAAAAATTATTAACATGTTAATTAAAACATATTTTTAAATTTAATATATGAATTTAAAGAGAGTAAGACTTCAAATTAATTAACTAGTAGTCCATATTTTTTGCTAAAAGTAGGAATAAAATCTTTCGACGGAATAAAAACTTATAAACCTAATAACTTAGGTAGCATAATTGTTGTTTTTGATATTTATTATTATTTTATTATTATAACAATAATAATTAATATAAAATCTGATAGAAAACAATTCTTTTAAAGATAAAAAATTATTTATTTAATATTTATTTAATTAACATTAATTTTAAATTACATCAATCAACGCTCTTTTACAATTTCTCCATTTAATTAAACATCCCCTTTTCAGAACACTCAGAAATTAATAAGGAGGCGGCTTCTTGGTTGGTGGTTTAGGAGCATAAGCATTTATAGCAGGCACAAACACCATAGAGCAAGCAATCAAAAAAGCAACAAAAATTGCCATTAACTAAATAAATTTTTTTTGTTAATTTTTAAAAATTAAATTATTTACTACCTTCATTTTTGAGTTATTAAAGTAGTTTTTAGTTAAAGAATGATTTGTCACTAAAATTCAACAACTATTTATTCTATCCAATTTTGAATTTAATTTTCTTCCTTGTTTACGTGGCATAATTTTAAATATTTTCTCTTATTGTTAATATATTACTAATTAACAATTGAATATCATTTAATATTTTTATTTCTCAAAAAAATAAATTTACATTAATTTTATATTATTTTTTAAAAAAATATCCAACACTTTAAAAATAAAGTAACGACTTACTAATCTAAAATAATATTTTGATTTTTTTAATTGTTGCCTTTTGATATTTATTATTTTTGAAATTCATATGAATTTCTTAAATAAATAAACATTGAAAAATAAATATTTTCCTTAACGTGGCGATTTATGCTTAGTAATTCTTCCTATTGTTACCTTTCATATATTCATGTCTTTAAAATATTTGTTGATCTAAATAGTGTTTATTAGAGAATTCAAGAAATGAAAATATATTTAATTTTCCTCGGGGTATTAAGCAAATTATTTATGTCTACATATATTCTCGACAACTAAAAATGTTATGAAAGAATGTCATTAATCAAAAAATTTATATAAATTATTCCAACAAAATTTTAATTTTTCTTTTGACTTTATTTTTTAATATAAAAAAATTATGATTATATTTAAAAAAGTTGCCAGTATTTTTGAAATGTTGACAACACGATTATTATAAAAAATATTTGTGAAAATATTATGACAAAATAATTATTTTTTCAATCAAGTATGCCACGTAAACAAGGAAGAAAATTAAATTCAAAATTGGATAGAATAAATAGTTGTTGAATTTTAGTGACAAATCATTCTTTAACTAAAAAAACATTCTCTCCTCTCCTCTCTCTTTTAACTAAAAACTACTTTAATAACTCAAAAATGAAGGTAGTAAATAATTTAATTTTTAAAAATTAACAAAAAAATTTATTTAGTTAATGGCAATTTTTGTTGCTTTTTTGATTGCTTGCTCTATGGTGTTTGTGCCTGCTATAAATGCTTATGCTCCTAAACCACCAACCAAGAAGCCGCCTCCTTATTAATTTCTGAGTGTTCTGAAAAGGGGGATCTTTAATTAAATTGAAAATTGTAAAAGAGCGTTGATTGATGTAATTTAAAATATATATGTTAATTAAATAAATATTAAATAAATAATTTTTTATTTTTAAAAGAAATGTTTTCTAAGTCGAATGATACAAAATTACCGTATTTGAACAAGTTTGGGCCGTGATATTGGGCTCGGAATGGTGTATTTTTTGATTATTTCTAGCCCAATATCTCAGCCCGGCGTCCCGACCCCGTATAATTTTCGTGTCCTTCGACTCAGCTCGACGAGCCCTTTTGAATAATACATATGTATTTTGGCCATATTCATGAATTTTTAAACATTTTTAATGTCGGGTCCATAACAGGAAAGTAACAAGTGTCTCTAGTAAACACAAAAATTTTCTTTGCATTCTAAAAGAAGAAAAAAATTATTAAAATTTTCGCTTAAGGTGATGGTAATGGGGAATAACGGCCTGTTATCCATCACGGTGCGTTCCTCACTATTAAAAATTAAAAAAGATTGGGGGTATTTACAATTTATTCTAATCTAAAAAATAAATGAAAGAAAATTTACAATGTTTGAAATTAAAATAAAACGTATGGAGATAGGTATATAGTACATAAAGAAATTTAAATAAGAATTTTTTGGGTTTTTAATTTTTAATGTTTTTTGTTTTTTCTAATTTTGTAGATAAATATGGGAATTTACTTAGTAAATATAAAATAATTTATATATAATGAGTTGAGATTTAACAGAAACGAGTACTCACGAGAAATACAAGTATGTACAACTAGCTAAATAATCGTTCGAGTACTCGATCGGTCTGATCCCTAATTTATATGTAATTATATGTTTGTGTATATAGAATTTTTTGATTTTCAAAATTATCCTGCTTTCGAAAGTGTTATTATTCAAACCTTTTAGGAGTCGTAGGAAACAATGGGAACTAAGCAATACTAAAGGTCCGATATTCTTGTTTGGTCTTTATAATAAGAATTTTCATGGGCTTGAGTCCCTTGGTGTTGGTTTGAGTCTCTTGGTGTTTGGTTTTGAAACTCAAAATTTTCGGTTTTGTATAATAATTTCAAAATTTCGGTATTGACTAGTTTCTATATAATGAGAATTACATAAAAACCTGTCAATTATATACTCAAACATATAAAATTTAAAAATAAATTTGGAAAAACTTATATTTGAAAGGTTCCCTATTAGTTCGTCAATGATGAGTTCGTCAATGATTAGTCCGTTAAAATCAGTTCGTCAATGACTTTCGTCAATGATTAGTCCGTCAATAAAATAACGCCAAATTTAAATTGTTTTAGTTCGTCAATGTTGAATAGAAAGAAATAGGAATAAATATTCCTTTCAATTTGAAAGGAATAGGAAATAAATTGTTAGTTTACATTTGTTAACTTAAGTAAAAAACTTGTCAATATTCATATTAAAAAATATGAAAAGATAAAAGATATCTTCTAATAATTCTGCTAACGAAATGGAAAACCCTGAACCAGTTCAATTGCTTGAAGTTAAGTCTAAACGTGAGGCTTCTTTGTTGACTAGAAATGGTTCTTCAAAACCAGAGACAATTTCTTATTGGGATAGGATAGTAACAGATTACAGATACCTGGATTTAAATTGTTTAAATTGGTATAAGCTTAAGAGAAACGCTATATATCTTCGTCAAGATAGTTATCTTCAACAGTTAGTTGCAGAATTTGAAAATCGGCTGCGATCCTGTTCGTTATCTACGAACAATTTCTTATCATTTAGCTGAAAATCAGCATTTTTCTGAAAATTACTATTCTACAATATATTTTTAACAAGTTCTTAGCATTGACGGACTGAAACAATTTAAATTTGGCGTTATTTTATTGACGGACTAATCATTGACGAAAGTCATTGACGAACTGATTTTGACGCACTAATCATTGACGAACTCATCATTGACGAAATGATCAGTCACCATCTCCAAAATCAAACGGTTTTTCATTACAATTTAAAAATACGCTCATGAATTTTCTCTAGAATAACTTTGTCAGCTTCACTTTTAATGTTATCTTCAAATATTCCAGCCAATATTTGAGGTTTTTGTTTATCAAAATCGTTGCAATTGAAGGCTTTGAAGATTTTTTTCATGCGTGTATAGGCTAACAAAACTTTTCCAGCATTGATACGGATTAAAACCTTAAATTAAAATTTTTGTTAAAATTGATTAAAATTAACGGGTTTGAGCAAATTCTGACAAGGAATTAAGTTGAATTTTTATAGAAAATGAGGAAATTCAAACTTACCGATGATTTTTCGAGCATATTATCATTAGGCTTATCATGAAAGTTTTTGTGTTTCGTATCGTAAAATTTCTTCTCCTCTTCCAACCATTCTTTTGGTAATTCCATATTTTTTTCTATTTTATCAGCAAGTGTACTTAAATGCTTGTGTTCATATGTATAGTATTCTTTGTTGTTTTCGAAAAATTTAGCAATATCTTTAAGAGCTTTTTTCAGCCAAAATTCAGCAACAAACCACGTCTCAAAGCGTTCATTTAAGTGAACAAAACGACTTTCTTTTATCCAAATTTATTTCTCCATCTTGATGTTTTTCAAATATTTCTATTTCCTCCTGGGTCATCTATAAATTTAATTATAAAAAAGCCGCGAGACTTGTACATGTATTAAAAAATATACTGGATAAATAAACAAATAAATTTGTAATTACAAGGCTAAGGACACAACTCTAATTTAAATACCTTGAAATTTTGGCTTTCTAAAACATCCAAATCACGAGTTTTATCAAAATTAACAAGCATTTTGTTCAAATTTTCGTAAACTTTCTTACTTGCGTTTAACAAAGAATTGTGAAAATTCCATAGTTTGTAAGGTGGCTGAATTTTTAGGGTTTTAATTGCTTTTGTTAAAAATTAAATTAAGAGGAATGTTAAAATAAAATTTTGACGTGTTAAATAGAAACTTGTGATTTAGACTCCAATTTAACTAGAGTCTATTACTTTGGAATTACTTTGGAGAGTGTTTCTTAAACATAGAATTGAGCTGCCCCGTTACTAATAAGTGTCTTCTCCTGGAATTTTACATACATACACTCTCGATGAGTTGGAGCTACATAACATGGTTTCAATTTAATTAACTTTATATTCTACCATTGGTGGATTAAAGTCTATGAGAAGGAATATGTTTTAAAATATAAATTAAAAAAAAATCTGACAAATGCATTTTTTTCATTGTAGTATTTAAAACATCAGAAGATATTTTATTTATTTGCTCATAAAATTTTTTCAAGTTGCCAATTAATGTTTCAATTTTAATTTTTTTTATCATATTCCAAATTAAAAAGTATATGTAGGTGCTTCCTTTTTATTCTTTTTCCACAAAACTTTTAGCATAATATTTCTAAAATCGTTATTATTTTCGAGTTTAGAAGCTTCATAATCAAGAATTCGCGATGGTGTAAGTTCCTCGTCTGAAGCGCCATAATCGTTTTTAATTAATTTGTTTATGTCTTCAAGTTCAATTGTTTTTTTCTAGATTTAAAAATTTTTTAAAATAATTTTATAAAGCTTAATTTAATTTTAATAATTTCTTTTGCTCTTTTTAGCTTTAATTGGGGATGAGTCTATGAAAGAAATTTAAAAAATTGCATTTTTCGACCGCCAAATAATTATATGAAGAAAAATCTACAAAAATTCCACCAAACATAAACCTATATTGTTACCAAGAAAAAATAAAAAAGAATTAGACTCAATCTCATTTCAGTGTCAAGATCTCGATACCCTTTTACCTTCAAATATTTTTTTGGCTATATCATGAGGGAAATTCAGTTTATCAAAGGATTTTTGTAAAGTATAGCCCAAGCCATTCAAAAAATCATGTACCTTTTCAACAACTGTTTCAAATCCTTTATTTTTAAAATGAAGAACGTGTTTTGTCCAATAATTTTCTATTTTTAAATTTCCATTTTCTTCAATTATTTCGTTATACAGCTTGCGAAGATGTTCAATTTCCTTTTTTCGTTCATATAAATTTTTATATCTCTCCAGCATATATTCTTTAATTAATTCCTCAGTCCTCTCAAATTCCTCTCTTATTTTTTTGAAAGAATTATATTCAAGTCCAACAACAAATTTTGTAAAAATTTGTTTTAAAACGTTGTTAACCGTTTTTCGAAGATTTAAAAGATTTTCTTGGAGACGTAAATCTTCAACTTTTCTAGGACCATGCTGACCATGAACATCAATATTTCGTTCTAAAATTTTTTTTGTAAATATTAATTTTATATTTCCTAAGAAAGTGTAGCCGTTCTCAAAAAGGGTTACAACTCGCATAATTATAGTAAGGCGAAGCTCTATAACCGAAAGTAAGTTAAAGAACACTTTGATTTACGCTTCGTTATTGTCACTTCCACGGAAAAATACATTTCTATTCACCGATTTAATATATTTAATATAATTTAATAATTATATTCTTCAAAGCTTCATACTTATGCATTTGACTATTGAAGCGATCAAATCTTAGAGATTGGCCAAATTATGATAAAGTTATATCCAATACTCGAGTCTTATCAAATATCCGTAACTAAGAGGTCCTTGACTGAACATTTATTACACTGCCCACTTATACTACACGCTTATTATTATGAATAGAGTTCAGCGGGATCGGGCTCCCGGTCGGGATCGGGCGGGATTATCCCGGGTTTTTCGAATCCCGATCCCGATTTTTCTGATCCCGATCCCGGCCAATCCCAATCCCGAGCCGGGATCGGGATGTACATCAGATCTCTAAATCCCGATACCGCTGAACTCTAATTATGAATCAACAAATATCGTGAAATTTTGTAGAAAATATTTTTGAATAATTTTTTAATCTTATTAATTTTTACGACCGTGTTGAGTATACTGGGGCGAAATGATTTGTGTTGGCTTTTCTGTTGGTTGATTAACTTGAAGGCCATCTGAAATTAGTTAAATAATTTAAATATACACCAATATTAAATTTAAAGGATTAATCTAACCAGATAATGCCTTAAGAGTGTCGTCCTCCCATTCTTTCGCGAAATTATTACGTTTTTCATTTTGCGGAGTTTCCAAAGAAATTAGAGGCCTTTCAGCATTCTCGTTTTCAACATTTAACTTGGCAATATTATTAGAATATTATTAATATTTTACAATTCTAATATACCTTATTTCTTCTAATAGTGCGACTCTCTCTATTAAACCGACCCCATAGAGGCGACCGACCCCCTACTAGGGATCTGATTTTAGACCCTAAAAATTAGATCCCCAGTATTTATTAATTCTCAAAAGTTAATTAAAAAATAAATTTTTTACAAGAGGGGATTTAATCTTACACTAATTTTTAGGTTTTTGAACTAAATGAAAATATAAAATAAAACTTTTCAAAAATTTTTAATAAAAAATTTACTCACATCTGTCTATCTTTCCACCCACCTATTTAATACTCTCCCCAATCTTTCCACCAGCCTATCTTTCCACCCCCTCAAAAATCACCTTTTTTACTGAGTTTAATTAATTCTTCTTCTCCCCCACACAATATATTTTGGATTTTGTTTGTTTTAGTACATAAAATAAATTTGTTTTTAAATTTAATTCGTTTTTTCTAGGGGTAAATCTCCCACCGGGGCACCGACCCTAGTCCTTCTATGGACTAGGACAACCGGAGCCTTCGGCAAACCTCACCTATCAAATATTCTCCCCAATCCCATCCCCCAATATTACATATCATTAACTTGCGAAGAATAAAAAAACTTTTAACCCTAATTCAAAATATATATTTAATTTAAAAAATAAAAACCAACATCCTCTTCCACTTTATCAAACCAAAACAATTTAAGTTTATCAAATAATTCCTTGTAGACAATTGCTTCTTTTGGCAATTTTTCAGCAATTTTTTTCAATGCATTACCCAAAATTAATTTAGGATTAATTTCAATGTATTTTTCTAAAAACGGATTTGTTGAATCTTTATTTACTTCATAGTATGTAAAATTCAAGGTTATTTCCGACTTTGGAAAATTTAAATCCTTTTGTTTACGAATAAATGTGTCCAAAATTGAACTAAATTTCTCGACTTTTTTTATAGGTAAAAACTCCTCTTGGTTAATTTTGAATTTTTCCTTTGGAGAAATATCTTTAAGAATTATTAGAAATTATTTTAATTTAAATTAAAAAATGTGTAATATAAAAATAAAAAATAAAATTATTTGAAAAATTTTTTTGGATCAAAATTTAGTCAATTTACACTAAAAATAAAAATTATTATTTAACTTTTTCTAACATTATCTGAATTCTTCTTCAGTTTTTCAAATTCCCTACCGATTTACTCAATTAATTACCACCCCTCAAATATTTATCCCCTCCCTTCTCTTTTTTGTCCCCTCCCTTCTCTAGCTAGAAGTTGAAACAATAATTTTAAAAAATGTTGAAAAAGTCTCTAGAAAATATTTTTTCTAGAGAATTAACTGAAAAATTAACTAAAACTCTTTTGTCTTACATTTTTCTAAAAATTTTCAATTAACGATAGAAAAATTATTTGAAACAACAAATAATAAGAAAACTTTAAAATATTTATTTTAATTATTTAAACTTAAAAAAACCTTTAAATTTGTCGACTTTTTCTATCATTTGACTGAATTTTTTTTCAGTTTTTTCGATTAATTCTATTTGTTTATCAACCAAATCGTCTGGATTTGAATGATATTGATGATGAGGGTAGATGGGGGGAGGAAACATTCCATAAGAATATTTCAGTAAAAACAAATTTAATGCCAATAATGGCAAAATTTTGTTGAATGATAAATTAATTATCATTCTTTTTTAAGGAAAAAGAAAGGTTTTCCTTTAATAAAAATAAAGTATTATTAAAATTAATTTAAAATTATTTTAGAGGAAGTTAGATCAAATAATGCTTAAACTATTGCTAGGAATCTTTTTGTATTGCCGAGAATTCGAAATAAAATTTTGAAAATTTCGGAGTTTTAAATTAAAAAAATTTTTTTTTAATAAATTAAAATGTAGCTTCTTCATTTTTTCATGCCATTTTATGCTAGGCATTAAAGAGGAGGAGCTATTTAATAAAATATTTATCTTGCCCTTTTTCTTTGTTTATTATACAAATCAGATAGATTTTTAGAGAGAAGAAAGAAAAAGATTTTAATAAATATAAAATTTTAAATTATTTATTAATAAATAAATTTTGGCATTTAAATTTAAAAATATTTTTCTTTCTAAAATTTGTCAGGGAAAAAAGAATGCCGTTAAATTTTTACGAATTTGTGCTTAAATTTTTTTTGAGTCACGTTGATTTTGAATCAGTTGACTTAGCCCGGCAGCTTCATAATTAGATGCCCTTTTATTTTTTTAAATTATTAAAATAAATAATAGTTATTTTAATTATTTTTATTTGTTTAAAGGTTTCCTAAATTAGCTTTAAATTAGCTTTTCAACATAGCTTTCAACTTAGCAGAGTTGCGTCGTGATTACGAATTACGGCGTTTTTTAGTTACGAAGAACGATTCCGAAATTTTTTTTAAATTACGAATTACTATTGCGAAAAAATTTTTTAATTACGACGCAAATCTGCAACTTAGCTCGTCGAGCTCTTTTGAATTAGTTATCATTTGCATATTCGGCTAAGAGTCAATATAACTTTTTCAACGCAAAAACCGACACGTGAAATTTTCCAAAACCCGACCCGAACCCGGCTTCGTCCATGGAACTTTTCACCCTTTAATCTCTTTATATCTTCATTAATAAAAAATCCCTTTTCTGCGTTGTGGGCAAAATTTTGAAAACTTTGGAAGGCCAAGAATCGAAAAATCTTCCTTTCTGGATAAAATATAAATATTTCTTTCAAGTTTCCTTCTAAAATATAAGGGGCAAAGTAAATACGAGAGGTTTTTTTGCAATATTTTTTCATAATTTTTATTTTCGTAATTCGTAATTTTTTCCGATATTTTCGTAATCACAATTCGTAACTCAAAAAACGCCTTAATTCATAATCGCAATTCGTAATTGACGCAACTCTGATTCGGATCTTCACCTCAAAAATAAGCTTGGCCCCTCTTATAGGTTTACGATTTTCAGGCCCCCGCATCTCGGTTCACAACGATTTCCGCTTGTAAGGAATGGTCGACTGAGTTAACTGAATCAAATCGAATGGGGTAATGTTTCTAATTTTGTCATAGTTACATCCAAAGATATATATTATATTTTTTGAAATTATAAGAACTTCAGCTTAAATTAAAAAAAACAATAGGTGCCTATATTTACTAATAAATGTCCTAAAAAAGGACCAATATGGATTAAAAGGCTCTATCGGAAAATAATGCCGGCATCCCATTTTTCCTTTTCTCCTCGAATGGAGGAGAAAAAGTTAATTTCTCAGCTGTAGTATAGTAAAGTGGTAAGGTAACTTTGTCCAAACTTATTCAATCACGGTGATTTTGGTGTCGTTTAACTCGGTGGACCGAGATATAGGCCCCCGAAAATCGAAAAACTATAAGGGGTGTAAGCTCGATTTTGGGGGGAAAAATTTGATTTTTTGAATGATAGCTCATTCGAAAGAGCTCCTTGAGTTGAGTCGAATGACACCAAAATCACCGTGATTGAATAAGCTTGGACAAAGTTACCTTACCACCGGTTTACTATACTACAGCTGGGAAATTAACTTTTTCTCCCCCATTCGAGAAGGAAAGGAAAAATTGGATGCCGGCACTGTTTTCCGATAGAGCCGATTAAAACATTTTGAGAAAAAAATTTAAAAAAATATTTATAAAAATAAAACTAAATAAAAAGTAAATGAGTAAATAAAATATATTCTAAAAATTTTTATTTTGTTTCAGTTATTATTGTTTCTTGTACAAAAACATCAGTTGAATCTAATATATCTGTAAATTTAAAAAATAAATTTTTGAAGAGTTAAAAATTTGTTGGGAAACTAAATTCGTCTAAAAGGATTTTCTGGATATTCAAAATAAATTTTGATAGTGGTTTTATAAATATTTTAATAATCAGATATTTTATTATATATTTAAGGTGTTCTCCTCCGTTATTTCAGACTATTATTTTCAAAAATTATGCTCTAAAAATTTAATTGCCGATTTTGGGACGGCAATTGTCTATTTTTATAACAATGTTGATTTATAAAAATTCGGTTTTATTATTATAAAAATTTTTATGACAATAATAATAAAACCCGAAATTTAATTTAAATTGATAAGGGGAAATTAAATAAAAAATTAGGTTAAGAAGCAGATTGCGAAAAATAAGCAAAGCAGACAAAAACTTGTAAACTGTAAAATATACACGGATTTAATTAAAAAGATAAACATGTTTTTGTGGTAAATTTTTTATCCAAATTTTTAGGGAAAAATTAGGTTATTTAATTATTTTTTAAAGTGTATATTTTTTAAAGTGTTTTTAGGGGAAAAGTTGTCAAAATCACAAAAGCACAAAAATAAATAAAAATAATAAAACCGAAATATTTATGTTGAATTGTTGTTATTTCCAAAATTTTTATTATTTTCCAAAATTTCCTCTGGAGAAGTTTTCGAATTTTCTTTAATTTTGTTGTTATTTATTTCTTTATTTATTTCATCTTTTTTTAAATTATTATTTAATTCTTCCTCTTTTCTTTTATTTATATCACAAAAAATACCGGTACTATTTAGTACATTATTACTCGCTTTATGTTGTTGTTGAATTTGTATTATATTAGATATTGCTGTTTTTGGACGTGGAACATCGTCAATACCTTTTAGAGTGAGATTTGATATATAATTAAAGGCTAAACGACATTTGCGGACCCGCACATGCGGACCGACTTTTGCGGATTCGCACTTGCGGACCGACTTTTGCGGACTGACTCTTGCGGACCGACATATGCGGACCGACACTTCCGGACCCGACATTTGCGGACCCGAAATTAAATAGAAAATAAAATAGGTGATAAAAAATTTTAAAAATAGGTATGTATGTACTACAAAAAATTTTAAAATAAATTCATTTAAAAATGAAAATTAAAGTTGAGCGAGTCCCCTTTTCTAAATGATTCCGTTTATCCCCGACCCGAAAAATTCCGTTCCAAACAGGTATTAATATTTTGGTTCGAATAGAAATTCAGAGGTCTGTATTATTTTTTTCCTTAAAAAATAATACGGCGCCAAAATGCCACAGTTGGACCCATCAATCCCTCCAAATCTCTAATCCAATATCCCTATAAATCACTGATATTACTTAAAAGCAAACTCAATTCCTTCAGATCACCTTAATCCTTCCAAATCGCTTTAAGCAGTTTTTACCTCCTTAATTTTGAATTCTGCCCCATTACCGGTCTTCAACATTAATTTTTTTTTAAAATTCATTTCGGGTCCGCAAATGTCGGTCCGCAAGTGTCGGTCCGCAAATGTCGGTCCGCAAGTGCGGGTCCGCAAAAGTCGGCTAACCATAATTAAATAATAGAGCCAGAATTTAAAGTTAAACTAGACAAGAATTTGTGTTATTAGTTAAAGACCAAAATAAAATATAGCAATTCTTGCATTTTTAAAGGATTAAACAGGTTCGTTAGTAGCAGAGGTGGGTCGGAATAACGATTTCCGACGTTTTTTTACTTCCGATTTCCGAAAAAATTTTGATTTCCGAGTTCCGACTTTTGAGCCAGTTCCGATTTCCGACTCTTCTGATTTCCGTCATTTCTGACTGTTCCGACACACCTCTGGTTAATAGAGAGGACCTATTTTAAAGAATTACACTAGAATTTCTTCATGAAAAACCTCAAAAATCATTAGTATAGAAAAATAAAAACTAATATTAAATCGAAAAAAGTTCAAAACAAAAATCATCTAAATTCTAGTCTAAACAAATTCCAAAACCTCTTCCAAAACCTCAAAATAAATTAAACTACCTAATCCTCTATTATCTAAACTATCAGCCTCTCTCTGAGCTCTCATTTCTTGCCCAGCAGTTGCTGGACTACCCCAAGATGCAACCGAAGCTTTTTGTCGATTAATTAAAACAACTCCGAGAAGGGAAGCATCACTTTTACGAGAAGTTCTGCTACGGGCAGAAGGAGGTGGAGATTCGTTTAATAATTCTTGTTGTTGATTAGTTGAATTATAATTTATTCTTGGGGAAGCAGTAGAACATGAAAGGGCTGCTCGTAAAACTAAAAAGAACGAAAAAACAAAGCGGACAAGAAAAAATTAAAGCAAAAACGGGTAAAAAATTGAGGGTTATAAATAAGCTTTTTTAAAAATAAATTTAAAGCTGTTAGCAAAAATGGGTAAAAACAGCAAAAATTGTAAAAAACAAAAATAAATTTCAAAAAGGGATAAATAATTTTGAAAATAATGTTTTACCTGTCTTTGAATTGCTGACAGAATCCGCAAAGAAACCACTCTCGTCTTCAGCAAGCTTAATAAAAAAATAGGAAAATAAAAACAGCAATTTAAGTAATTGAATTTTCTCTTTTAATTTCCTCCTTGGAATAATTGTAATGCTAAAACTAAGATGTCGAAAAAATAATCAACCAGATTAATATTCGATAAAATGTAATGGTTTAATTTATTTAATTTAATGAAACTTTCTTAAAACAGTACTGATCTTAGATAGTTTTTGACACCGAGAACCTCAAGAGTAAATCAGTTGGATATAACCTACTTATGACTCGACGAAATTAAATGGATAAATCTCCACAAGTTACTACACACAATTAATATTTGTATTAAATGACATAAAAAACTTACAGGTGGATTAATTTGTGATTGAATAGAAGACTGTTTTTGTCTAAATTGTTGAGAATACTTTAATTGATCAGAATCATGTCTATCCACAGAGCCAGCTGCAGCAGAATCTTCAGAGCCGACAGATGACTGTGAAGACAGTTTGCGAGGTTTTACCATAAAACCAGAAGATGCTGAAGGTCTTTGATCTCCATTTCTGTTAATTCACAAGAATAATTAACATCTATTTAGTTATATTTTTGACTACCTTTGTGAACTTTGGAGAACGGTAGAAAAATGTTCGAATAATCGACGGAATCTTCGAAGAGGCCCTAAAGCAGAATTGAAATAAAGTACATATCAAAGAAATCTACCAGAAATTAAAGTAAATTGAACAACATAAAAATCAGTTATTTCAGAACAATTAATCGAGTTTTGGGAATCTCTCCGTTGATTGGGAGGTGTTAGAATATCCACTAAAATAATTAAATTTCCACTTTAAATTACTTTTCTTTGTAAAAACCTTGAAATTTTACACCCCTAGAAAATCCTAAATAAGGCAAACGTTTGTATTCAACTCTAAACGAATTTTGGCCGACAACAGAATGGCTAAGTTCGTGAATCTAAAAATTAAAAAAAATATTGGAAGAAGAAAAATGTTAATTACAGTTAAAAATAGCCGTATTAATTCAGCTTTAATTTCTGGAAGTGTTTTGTTTTGAACAGGAATACAGGGAGTATCGTCTCTATCTGCTCCACTCATTGATAATGAACCGAAAAATGATTTTTTGACGAGACTAAAATTAAAAATATTTTTTAAATAAAATTTTGATTTTTGCGAGACCTATACCTTAGTGAACATTTTTAGGAATGGGTTAGTTTTGCTATTATAACAGGAAGGAAGGGACATTAATTTAAAAGACCCCGAAAGCACTAGTATGGTTTGATGTATTCCGTCGAAGGAGTGTGGGATTCGAAAATTTTAAATGTATTTACAACTCAAGGGACATTGGACACTCCAACATAATTAGCTTCAAAACGAGTGCATTTAAATATTATGCCCCCATACAGAGGGTTAGCTAATTAAAATAATCCTTATTTCAACTCCAAAAATAATCGTTAAAATTCTCCTTACTCAGATGTTGAGTCAGACAAGTTTGTTGAAGAAACACCTCCATTACATTCTGTATCAGATTCATTACTACCAGCATTATATCCATTATTTGTATTATTACTACTCCCTCCAACAGATTTTCTGTGGAAACGAGGAGTTCCCAAAATGGAGTTTTTAATTGTTGTTGAAATTTTAGAGTGCCAAGGTCCAGATGGGCCAATAATTGAAGAATTAGAAGATGAGGAAACAGCAGTAATAGAATTATTTGAGGCATTCATTGATGGAGAATTCATCAAAACAATACCCGAAGAGGAGGCAATAGAATTAGAAGAAGAAGCTGCTGAAGAAGCTACGGCTGTTGGGGTAGTTGTTGTTGTAACAACAACACCTTTTATTAAAAATTATATAATCATGGGAATCCCTCAAAAATCCAACACAAATATAGGCAAAATATTTAGAATTATGGGGCTATAACAAGGGAGGCAATATGCCTTAATTTTATAATTTATGTAGTGATAAAAGGGCAGACTTGCCAGTGATACCAGGGCAGAATTATCACACCCATATCTACTAGATATTCAACCCCCCTCCATTTGTTAATAATCTTGTCAATTCTTTTATTCTTCACCTGTATTTGTAGTTGTAATAGGCACTCTCGGTTTATTTGCCGGCAACAACAATGGGGGAATATTTGTACCATTCGACTTATTAGATTGTTGTGTTTGTATTTCTTTGGCACTCTGTTCGTCTCTTCTAGAGGCTCTTTGAACAATTATAGGGTTAATTGGTTGTGTGAAATAATGATGGTGATTTTGTTGGCGACTTTGTTGATAATTTGAATTATTTGAATTTCGGGAATGATTGCTTCCAAGGGAGATCCGATGCTTTCCAGAGGAGAGAGAAAGTAATGCTTCTTCTACTTTTTGGCCTAAAATTGGCGAAAAGCTTTTTTAAACAAATAAAAAGCTCACTTGTTGTAAAAGCATTTCCTCTAGCTGATTGTGGGTACAAGGAACGTGAGGAATGTTGTGGGGAGTCCTCAGGTGATCCACCCAAAGAGGACTGTCTAAGGCGATATCTTTAAAAGATAAAAGAGTTTATACAAAAGGTCCTATTCGTCGACCTGTTCTTTCTTGGATTCATTGGTGACCCGTCAGAAATTCTAGAAGGAGGCAATCTGGGTTTGCTTGTATCAACCCGTTTTCGAGGCGGATCGACAATATTATCAAAAGTAGAATTTCGAAGGACAGATTCAGGTTCTTCCTCCTTTGCAGGCCGCCGCCTTTTTCGGTCAAGTAAAAGAAAATAAACCTTGAAAATTTTTTGAAAATTAAAAAAAGCATCAAAACAAACAATTTTTTCTGTATTGTGTTTGGTAGAAAGCAATTCGGCTACTAATTTCTCTTTATCCTTGAAACACCCCAAATTGTTCATATGGCTGGAAATTTTTTTTGAAGATTATATATGAGGATTTGATTAGAGACTCAATCTATCTAGAAATCTTTATTTCAATAACCGAAATTTTTGAATACGTGTCTCGGTCTAACCATTATTCCAGAGTTAATGGTCATTCATTCACAATGTTTGAATTAGAGACCAGACGAAGTGTCGTATGAAAATCGAGATCTCGATAACAGAGATTTCTGATAGAGATCTTGTCTCGATCCGATCTATAGTTTGGATGTAGTAGATAGAGTACAGATATACCGTATTCTTACTAATTAATGGCTCTCTAGTTGAAACTCATTTTATTGAATGACACTTTCCGTAGAAATACGATAACTTAAATTCATCTTTCGTTCAGATCTTATGATAAGGAATTGCTGAAATATTAAAAACTGACCGAAAAACGTCAGGATCAATGCTATCTTCGTTAGGAATTACATGTGTCTGTGTAAAGAACAAAAATGTCAAAAAATATCTTCGAAAAATCTTGCTACCTCAACAACTTGAGCCATAGGCACTTCAAGTTCTAATTCACCCTTATTTGGACCTATTACCCTTAAAATATAAGAAATAATAGTTAATTAATTTTTAACAAAAACCAAGGATGTTTAAACACATCTTGTAAAGAAATTCTTTTTGTTGGATTAACCTCTACCATTGAGCGTAGAAGACCTTGGCAGTCAGAAGGAACAAAATGGGGAATATGGAAACTTCCTTTTTTTACTTTTTCCAACAAATTTCGAAGATTATCGTCCTTTACATTAAAAATTAAATAAATTTTATTTAAAAACACAACAAACATCAAAAGGCAAAGCCCCAACAAGTAATGCATAAAGAATTACCTTTTTTTAGAAATTATTTTAGAAATTAAATTCAATTATTTATTTACCCCACAACTCCAAACATCTGCTTTTCTTCCATCATATTTTTCACCCTAAATTATTTCTTAATAGTTTAACTTAAACCTAATCTCTATAATATTTTATGACAATACTTAACTTTAAAAAATCATTTAGGTAAATTGATTCAATCCTCTATGTAGGTAATTTTATCTCCCCTCTACTACTATAAAGTATAGAGACCATAAAGTATATTGTGAAAATAAGAATATACTTTTAATTAATTCCAACCATCCAAATAGTAAAAACCGAGCCGAAAGAAGAGTGATAATCGAAACTAGGGGTAACTGTTAATAAAGGGGCGTGTCCAACCAACTTTCTAATAAGGGGAAAATTAATTATCACGAAAAAAGAATTCTTAATAAGTCATTAGGTTTTGAATTTTAATCTTATTTAGAGATTTTAATCCATTTATTTTTGAATTAACAAAACTTGCCCTAATAACTTCTGGACAAGCATAATGTGGAGAACCTTTAAATAAATTATAAAATATAGGTATATTTTGATATAAAGATATAATTTTTTTTACCACAACTAGTTTCAAGCATTGAACCCTCAACTTGAAGAGATGCCATTCCAAAATCGGCAATCTTCAAAAAATATTTCTCATAATACAAAAACTTAAAAAAACTTTTATGTTATTCCTTTCATCGAGTAATAAATTTTCTGGTTTTAAATCACGATGGCTTAAAATAAAAATAATCTTAAAATATTGTCTTTTAAACAAACCAAATATTATGTGCATGACAAAAATCAAGAGCAGAAATTATTTGTCGAAAAAATTTTCGAGCTTCTTTTGCCATAAGACGACCTTTCCTCACTAGAAAATATGGAAAATTATCAGTGAGGGGATCTCCCGTCATAGTGACACACATCAGATATTTCAAGAAAGAGAATTGTGATTAAATATTGTCTAATTTTGAATCGCTTATTTGTTCCTCTCTCGTTTTTAGACTTTTGGACACCATGAAATAATAATTTGTTTTCTTTAATCCCAATTTTATAAAGCTGATAAGCATTGCTAAGTGTTTTATCTTTAATGGCAGAGAACAGCCTTCGATAGGTTTTGAAGTGAATTGATAGTTACTATTACTTAACTCCTCTTAAGGCATCGGTTTATTAAACCAACTTTCAATTTTATCTTCAAAGTGGCAATATTTGTAGTGTGTATTTTTAGTTATTAAAATATTTTATTTAAATTTTTGAAATTACCCAAATAATCAAACAATTCTCCACCAGATACATGTTCTAGAAGTAAATACAAATATTTTCTATTTTCATAAACATCATATACTAAAAAATGATATTTGATATTCAAAATTATGGATGAAAAAGTGAAAATTACATTGTAAAATATGCGGGTGTTCTATTAGCCTCATAATGGCAATTTCACGTTCCACCTAATTAATTCAAAAATCTGTTTAATAAATAAAAAAAAGAACCTTTTGAAGGACAGATTCATTCAATTTCTCCTTATTTACAATTTTTACGGCAATCTTTTTACCCGTTACACAATGAGTTCCAGTCTTTACAAGACCTTTAATTTAATTTAAAAATTATTTTTAATTATTTAATGTTTAATCTACCAGTCTGGCCTTTTCCCAAGGTTTTTTCGAGTCGATATGCGCCAACCCATTGTATCTTTAAAAATTTAAAATTTTGAAAATTTATAGGATAGATAATTTTATTTCGCATCACAATTCCTCAAATATTAATTTTGAATTTATTCATTAAAAGAATGTATGTATTTCCAAATAATACCAATTTATTTTTAAATATTTTCAAATAATGCTAGTGACGGAAGCTTTTTTGGCGAAAAGTTAGTGAATTTAAGTTTAAGGTGAGTTACAGTAGATAATAGTGATTAGACCAAGATAAGATCTCGCTCAAAAAGATATCGGGATAAGATTTTCAAGATATGATTTCAATTGATCTTTAAGTCCGATCTCTATCGTTTGTAGGGTTATTAAAATGCTTGAAACTCGAATAACTCAATAATTCGAATAAACCTGATTATTTAACGTAGATGTCATTAAAGCATTGGATGTATTATTGAGCAATTTTTGTTGTTGACTAGAATTGTTTGTTTTATTTGTTGTCATTGTAGTTGAAACAGGGGATTGCTGGGGTTTTGTTGGTGAATCAGTGTTGCTATTTGAATTATTAGAATTATTGCCTGTATTCATAGCTTGTACCAACTCCTGATTAACTGCTTTAAGTTTCTCGTTCAAATCATCTTAAAAATAGGATTCTTATTAAGCAGAATCAGCACAAGTTTATATCAACAATAACAGCACTAGAAAAAAGATGAAGGGAAGGTTGAATTTCTTCGTAGAGAATTCAAAGTTTCTCTCATTTCCAATTTAATACTTGGATAGGTCTCAGTCACAACATGAGTGAAATATAGCTAATAATGTATAATTTACATTAAATTTTGGAATAATGCTCTCAATTCTACTAGGGCCCTCCGCTAGTGAACGAATAGTCCTAGACTTTATTTAAACTTGAGGTAATTTTCTGAAAAAAAATGTTCTGATATTTTGTAAATTTAAAAATAAAATCTAGAAATATTTTTGTCTAATTAAAATTAAATTTATTAGCAGATGAACAAAAGCATTACCAATCACGTCCTTTATGAATACAAACATACAATAGCAAGCAGATAAAAATTATAATCTCTCTAAGAATATATACTAATTAAAAGGAGATATGCTGAAAGTTTTCTAAAATCATAAAATTATTAAAATTTTGACAATATTTTGGGAATTTTTCTAGATTTCGATCGAGATTTAACAAAATTTATTGAGATAATCTCGATTATTAAGATTATCGAGATTTATCGAGATCGAAAATTTTTCGAAATCCTGATCTGATTCTCGTACGACACTCCCAGTTCGGTCTCTAGTCCAACCTATTTATTACCCATTAAATTTAATATGTTAAATAGTACAATTCAAAAAACAAAAACAAATTACATAAAAATTCAAAAATCAAAAAGGATTTTCAGTTCCAGATACTCTAGGCTTTCATGGTTACTTTTAGATCTGGACATTGTTTGGGTTCGATACCTAAGGCCCAAAATAAAGTACCGCAAAATACTATTAATAGTAAAAATATGTAAATGAAAAGGGAATGGATGAAAATAGGGATATTATTAGAATATTCAAATAAATTATGTACAAATATGGACACATGCAATTTTTAGTATCTAGGCAAACTAAAAAAGGAAAACAAGGGGAAGGTCACGATTCAAAAGTAATTTATGTAGGTTTCCTCAGAAAATTAGTAACCAAAAATGTTCATAAAAAATTAGCCTTTTTTGACTTTTAACCCATTTATTATCAAAAACTAAAAATTAAGAATAAATTTTTAAGAATATTTCTAGCATTATAACAATACAGATATTTATTTATTTTTGTTGGCTTTCCCTCAAAAACAGGAAGTATTACATACATATATTGCAACAAGGAAGGAACATGAGAAATTTTAAGTCTAGTAAGTGATTACTCTTGGCAAACAGTTTTGACAAATTGCCGGGTTGTAAGGAGTTAAAATTTTCCCGACGGGAGACATCAACACTAACATTCAATAAAATATGGGGAAGCAAAACAGCCAATATCTCAAAGAGGCAAAGTCTTTTTTCTTTCTCGCTATATTTAGTTATTGCCAGTGAGCTAAGCAAAAGCCAGCCGAGAAAGCCCAAAGAAGGAGAGTAAGTCTTGTATATCTTAGGCAAGGTTTATCTTCGTCCCACGGCTTCAGCCCAGCTGGATACCCTCTCATTTTCCAATATTCTCTCTCCTCATTTCTTGTTTTTCTTATTTTTTTAAACCACTCTCTAAATTTTTTATCCTTCTCTTATTTCTTTTTTTTGTTCTTTAAACATCATTGACTATTGTAATCGCGCTTATGGCCATGACTGTTTAAGGCAAAAGCGTTGCAATGATGTAAAAATGTGTTGGGGAGAACGGAGAATATATATATATGCCATGCAATCCTTATGAAATAAAAAAAAGGCAGTCTAACAACAATAGTCGAGTTTTGTGCCGAGTTTTTCTTAGCATTTATCGAGTGAAATAACAAGGAAAGGAAATTGAGGAAGAAATAAGATAAGGAAAAAATAGAGGGAGGAAACAACTGGAGAGGAATAAAAATTTTAAGAAGAAATTTAATACCCAAAAGGACAAACACATTTAGATAATAACAATCCGGGTATGGACATAAAATATGGGGTAGGATAGTAGTCGAACTTAAACATAGAACACCATGCGAAAATTGAAAAACTATAGGAAACTAAAATACGGAAAGGTCTCGTTAGACAGTCCCGTTCAACGTGATTATTTAAAAATTTTCATAACTACCAATAATCAGATTTTCAAAATTTGCATATCTCCATCATGACAAAAATTGATATTTTGGATTTAAAACAAAAAAATGGCCCACACTTCCTTTTTTAAAGTATTGGGTGAAAGTTTGTTGGTGTTGAGTTTAAAAGTCTCCCCAGGGGCCAAGACGGGTGTTATGAGGGAAGAATGCCGACAATGTGTGGCCCAACAGAGAATTGAAAAAGGAAAAATTTTAGTAGTAGAAGAAATTGGATTTCCATGAAAAACTTTTGGTGTAGGTGGCTGCCCAAAAACTTAAAAGTGTGGGGGAGAGGCAGCGGCAATTGTCTGTGAAGTTGAGTAGAAGAAACAAAAGGGCAAACTTTTTAAAAATTTTCGTGTTGATTAGCTTACATAAGACAAAAAAACTTTTGGATTGGAAAAAGTAATAGGGAAAAGGATAATTTAGTTAATTAAGGAGAAAATAGATTCTTCAAAATTTATGTCGCCAAACATTGGCGACTTTTGGTCGATTTTTAACCGTTCGATTTTGGTTAATGTTTTGCTCGTTCACCGTTCATTTTTTTCGTCCACTCTTTAATTTTGAATTGTTTTGCCCGCCTAAATTCCTTTCTCTTATTTTTTTTGGTCCGTTCGTGCCAGCCACCCTCTGTTCTCTTACTTATTTTTCCTTTTGTTTTTGGACTTGGTTTCTCTCGCCAAGTTTTCTCTTCTCTTTTATTTTCTCTAGCTACTTCGCGCATTTTTTCAAACTTACGTTTTTTAATTATTTTATTGCCAAACCCCGCCCTTATTTGTGCCTATTTAAGAGGTAGATCAGCCACCCAAATATCCTCATTCTTATCCTTCATTCTATTCTTCACTTCTCATTCAACCACTTCAACAACTTCCTGTGTGGGCTGATCTGCTTCTGGCCCTTGCTGGCCCTCAACTTGTTCGCTGCAATTGTTTATTTTTTTGGTGTGTGTGAAAATAAATTTATTTGTTGGTGGACTTGTGTGTTTGTTGGTGTATTTAAAAGTGAACGTGCTCTGTTCACTTCTGCTTCCTTGGTGAACGGCACTACCGTTCACCACTACTCTTCTTGGCTAGAGTGACTCGTGCTCCGAGTCACTTCACTGCCCTTCTCTTCCTTCGACTGTTGGCACTACCAACAGTCTGGTGCTAGTGCCACAATCCACTAGCTGGTGCCACGACTCTTCCTCCTCTTCTTCAAACCAATTTGTCGGGAACCTCCCGACTCCCGACAAAGTGGTGCCACGACCCGGGAAGACGGGGACGACAACAACAACGACCACTACTACACCACCAACAACAATCACCACCACAACAACAGCTACTACAACCACTATTTTTGTGTGTGAGCGGAGCTACCGCCACAACAACCTCTACTGCTGAAGTGTGCTGAGCCACAGCCACGACAACAACTACTCTTTTTTTGTGAGCTGAACAACAGCCACAACAACAACCACCACTACTACAACTACTACTACACCAGTGAGCTGAGCTACAGCCACAACAATGTCTGGTGTGATTCAACTACAATTGGCAACAGTCTTGGCCACCGTGAAGGAAAAAGGGCGTGCTGTTCTGACTGCCCTCAACGCTAACAACACTTCAACACAAGATGATGATCACCTGGAACTTGAAGCATTCCAACTCAAACATGCCATTGGACGAGTACAAGCACTCATTGACAAATGGTATTGTGTGATTGCCAGGCTACCTCCGACACAACAACAAAACGAAATGGATATTTTGTCAGAATTTCCACCGCCAAGAGGTGAAGCAAGAATGGAGGATGAACATACTGCATTGACACAAATTGAACGATCTCGCGAACTTGTGGACTTGGTCAATGTGTGCCTGCAGCAACGGAGAACTGGTGACCGTGGTTCACTCTCCTCACAACTAACTGAGAAGTCTGTCACCGTTGGTAAAGAACAAACTGATAATGCACGTCACCAGGCTCATCACACACAAGATAATGGTCAACAAAGTTACTCACCAGAACACACTGCTGGTTTTACACGACGTCCGACTCAGACCCGAACTAATGAACAACAAGCGTGTGGAAATGGAACAAGTGCCCAACACACCAACTCTGCTAGCCAAGCCGGATTTTCACCATATCAACAACAATGGACATACAATGGTGCACCAATTTACTCAACCTTCCGACCATTCAGACTGGAACCAATGAAGTTCGCTGGTGACCCTAAAGAATGGACTGCCTTCTGGTTGGCCTTTGATCGTGCCGTGAATAGTCAACCAATCCCACCGTTTGAGAAGCACCTATGTTTACTGCAAAGTTTGGTACCTGGTTCTGTTGCTCATCGTGCAATTGATGGCTATCCACCGTCTGATGAAAACTACCCAATGGTGGTCAGTATACTGCGACGTCAATTTGGGGATGTAAAGGCACTGCGTGAAGGTCTTATTGCTGAGTTGCTACACCTGCCGTTGGTCAACAACTCACTCTTTTCAATGCGCAATCTTCGCGAACATGTTGAGCGGATCTGTCTACAACTTGAATCACCTGAGGGCTCGAATGCAACGCCAGATGAAATAGTGTGTGGAATAATCCGATCCAAACTACCACATGAAGCTCTGGAGACTCTGATTGGCTGGGAAGAAGATGAAAATGCTGAATGGACTCTAGCTCAACTCCGCAAGGGACTTGGACGACTGGTTCAACTCAAGGAGCGATTGGAGCTCACCATCACCACTCTTCGTCCAAACAAGTTGGAACAACCAACCATGCTTGAGGAGCACCCTCACTACAACCAGTCGACTGAACGAAGTGATCACCACGAACCAACTGATGTCTCTTACTCATGTATGACCACGCAATCACCAGGCCCACTAGACGGACAACATGAACTACATGCTCGTCCACCACAATCACCAGTTGAAGAATCTGGTTGCTCACTGTGTCATACTGGACCAGCACACAAGCCAAGCCGTTGCCCAACGTTCAACTCACGCCAACGACGCAAAGCCCGTCTTCTTGAACAACGACGGTGTCTCAACTGCCTGTATGATGGTCACATGCTCAACCGATGCCGTGCTGCTAATAAGTGCCGTAGATGTGGAGGCCGACATCATTTCATGTTGTGTTTTCAACGTCAACCTAAAAGGCGTCACCACGATGGGTCGTATGAAGCAAACTGTACACAACGTCAACCGAAAAAGCGAGTGTACTACCCAACTGGTCAACACGATGGACCATCCGAATCCAACTGGAGGCAACCCCAATCTAAAAAGCGTGTGTACTATCGGACTGGTCACCACAAAGGATCATCCGAAACAAATTGGAGAGTTCCTACACCACCGCAGCCGGAAGTGACCTACTCTGGAATAGTCTTCACTAGCTCAATCAACGACTCTAAAACTGACTCCAAGTCGTCAACCAGCTCAACTGTGCACAACGAAGGAACCAACTGTCAACGTCAACGCAAATTGTGGATAAATTCTAAGCTAAAAGGCAATCCACTCAACTCAAAGTATGGAGCCTCTGCAGCTGCCACTGATCAAACGTTTACGAGCTTTTCTAACGCTGGCAAATTTTTGTGTGTTACCCAAGCTGGGACTACCGCGGCTGTCACGTGTGGAATTACCGCGGGTGCTACTGAAGGAATTACCGAGTCTGCTACTGAACAAATAACTAGAAATTGTTCTACCGTTACAAAAATGAATTTGTGTGCTACCAGAACGGGAACTACCCGAGCTGCCGCAACCAAAACAAATTTACTATCTGAGTGCGCATCACGACATCGGCCATGGAAAAGTTGTTCATCACGACAAGGACGACAACGAGAAAGCCAGGTAGTGGAGTGCCGCCCCTCACCAAAAGCTCTTGAAAGGGGAACAAACGAAAGCGCACTCCACCACCATCATCACTGCTCTGGACCACACCATGCGCCTACTCAACGTGCTGTCAACCTGTCTTCGGCACTGACTCAGCAGCACTGTGACTCTACAATATGGCAGATGAAAAAAGAAGACGATGACGATGATGAATTTTTGTGATGTTTGTTGGGCGGGGGGAGTGTCGCCAAACATTGGCGACTTTTGGTCGATTTTTAACCGTTCGATTTTGGTTAATGTTTTGCTCGTTCACCGTTCATTTTTTTCGTCCACTCTTTAATTTTGAATTGTTTTGCCCGCCTAAATTCCTTTCTCTTATTTTTTTTGGTCCGTTCGTGCCAGCCACCCTCTGTTCTCTTACTTATTTTTCCTTTTGTTTTTGGACTTGGTTTCTCTCGCCAAGTTTTCTCTTCTCTTTTATTTTCTCTAGCTACTTCGCGCATTTTTTCAAACTTACGTTTTTTAATTATTTTATTGCCAAACCCCGCCCTTATTTGTGCCTATTTAAGAGGTAGATCAGCCACCCAAATATCCTCATTCTTATCCTTCATTCTATTCTTCACTTCTCATTCAACCACTTCAACAACTTCCTGTGTGGGCTGATCTGCTTCTGGCCCTTGCTGGCCCTCAACTTGTTCGCTGCAATTGTTTATTTTTTTGGTGTGTGTGAAAATAAATTTATTTGTTGGTGGACTTGTGTGTTTGTTGGTGTATTTAAAAGTGAACGTGCTCTGTTCACTTCTGCTTCCTTGGTGAACGGCACTACCGTTCACCACTACTCTTCTTGGCTAGAGTGACTCGTGCTCCGAGTCACTTCACTGCCCTTCTCTTCCTTCGACTGTTGGCACTACCAACAGTCTGGTGCTAGTGCCACAATCCACTAGCTGGTGCCACGACTCTTCCTCCTCTTCTTCAAACCAATTTGTCGGGAACCTCCCGACTCCCGACAATTTATTATAAATAAATTGCCAAACTAACAGGAAAGAATAATTTTTTAAGGATATATGTGATTAGGGTTGCAAAAATTGGTCGAAAGATTTAAATCGAGTTCGATGGTCTGAGTACCTAAAATGAAAAAAGTGCATAAAAATGGCATCTAACGCTGGCCAGACTCGCAAATAGCAGGCCTGATTCGGAAATTTTTAGAAAAAATTATTGAAAGTTATATAAAATCAATTATAATTTAGTTTTCTAAAAATTAAAAATCTTCTCCACTATTCTCCTTCATTTTTCGGTACCTCATTTAAATCAAAAAGATAATTTTTCTTTTGTAAGTTTGTACGATCTATGTTACTTTCGGTAATTTTCCTTGGCTCTACTAAAAAAATTTGATTTTGCTCACTCTTATTAGATTCATCCTCCCTCTGGCGAAAAATATTTTCTTCTTCAGGGGACTTCCCAAGGGACGGAGCGCATGACGTAAGAGAAGTGGAGAGATTCCAAGAGGTCAAGAACGCGTGACGTAGTATTCGAGAATCCAAAAAATGACTCGAGAATATTTTTTAACTGCTAATTATAATCAGAACTGTTTCAAAAATGGAAAAAAACTCAAAATAAATTTAATAAAATTTGTAACATTACTAATTATAAAATGTTACTAAAATAACCCAAGTCGCTCCGTAAGAGATACTCATGTTACTGTACAACACCACCACAGAATTTTGATACTCAAAAGATTGATCAGTTAATAATTCCATCAGTTAGTAATAAACAAAATTTCTATTTAAAAAATTTGCCTTGCTTCAATATCAGTATCTAACCTTCAATATAATAAATTTCTGTAAGTAACTTTCATCGAGCATTATGGTTGATTATTTAATGTTGGAAATTTAAATTAGACATAATTAGCTTAAAAATAATGATTTTAAAGTTAATTTATCTCTATATGCTTTGAAATTTGGAGATTGCCTAATACTTATGTATATATAAGATCCGCCAGTTTCAGAAAACTAAGATTTTTATAATACAAAATACATTATATTAAAAATTATTTTAATCACTAGGGATCTAATATAGGCAGCAAAAAGTAGAAATAGATGTAGTAACTTAAGATATTCCCTATTAAAAATTTAAAAATTTATTAGGCATATTTATCATCTTAAATAATATTTGTTAAAACATTTTTAGAATTTTCAAAAAATTTCTCTTACCAAAAAGCACACATACCTAATTCTCTTTACAGTAAAATATCTTATCAATAATATAACAAAATGTTTAGATTTATCAAATATTTTTTATTACATTTAGACAAAAGAAAAATATATTAAATAACTTTTTAGCCTACAAATATATCATGTTGTGAAATGCTTAATAAAATTAAGAAAAAAACTTTGTTTGAGAGAGAAATGTTTAAACCTTCTTCTCTCTCGCTTTTAATGTTTAAAAGGCTTAATCAAACAATAAAAATAAATATACCCCCCCCCCCTTCTCCATCGCAAACAATAAAATAACTACAACAATCAAGACACTTTTTGCCTGTCCCGAATTTATGTTTCCCTTCGAAAATATAAAAATTACAATGCAAATCTGAACATGTAAAATAGCCTCACCTTTTTTAAATACTCCTCTCCTCTCTCTTCTCTCTCACTCCTTCCCTTGATTCTTCCTTCAATTCACCTCAATAAAATATTTGCTTCTTCCCCCCTTTTTTGAATGCAAATCTTTTCTCTCCCTTTAACTCTCTCTCAAATTCTCGATTGCCATGTTTTTAGAGCAACATAAAAATATTTTATTTTATAAACTATCAGCAAAAATATTCTTCTTTTCATCACTCCCCCTGTTTTACTGTCTCATTTACAAAACCTTTTTAAATAAAATTTTGTTAAATATACAAACAAACGTCGATCCATTCAACTAAAATTTATTGAAAAATTGACTAAAAATTCGGTAAATCAAAAGAAAATTTTTGAATTCCAAACCTTTCATTCCAGATGTGCCATTTACATGACTATTTCGTTTAAAGAATTCTTGTAAATGCACCTATCTGGTATGAAAGTAAGGATTTCGATTTAAAGAAATTTTTGTGAGAGAAAATTATTTTTATTGGGTAAGAATTCTTCATCAGATTGTTTAATGGAATGTAAGTTTATTTTGTTGCTCTATAATGGTGGATATAAATGCTTAATTTTAAATTATTATGTCTCATGAAGTGAATATGAATAAACAAAAATTGAGAAATTAAATTTAAAAAACTTGAGGGTTTGTAAATATACTTAAACAAGTCTATTACATTCGGTTCCTGGCATGGAAAATTTAATAAGAATCCAACATTAAGATAAGATTATTGAGAATTTTAATAATATTTTTTTAATTTATCAGATTATTTTTCGATGTTTTAATTAGAGTTGATCAAAACGATCTGGTATCGGCCAACCCGAGACCGAGATTGACCGATACTCAAGAACCCGATACCGAGACCGATACCAAAATTTTGAGCCGAGACCGATACCGAGAAACGATACTGACCGAGACTAACAGAAATTTTTATTTTATGTCAAAAAATACGTGTAAAAATAATTTATTCATTATTTTCATCATCCAAATCATCAGATAAATACTCTTCATCATCTGGATCCGATCAGGCTTGGCAATGGATAAAAATTTTTGTGTTCGTATTCGAATAGATATATCCGTGAGGTCGACATCCGTATCCGTTTATATCCGTACAACTTTTGAGGCTCAGCTACATACACCAGGCACTCATTAGGCTTCAGTTAGAAATGATTCTGACACTCTAGATTCTGACACGTTTCTTGTTGATCTAGATTCTAATCAAAATTTACTTATTAATTTTAATAAAAATTTTAATTTAAGGTTTTAATCCGCATCAATGCCGGAAAAGTTTTATTAGCCTATACACGTATGAAACAAATTTTTAAAGCCTTCAATTGCGACGATTTTTATAAAGAAAACCCTCAAATTCTGGCCGAAACAATTGAAAGTAAAATTAAAAGCAAAGCTGACAAAGTTATTCTAGAAAAAGTTCATGAGCATATTTTTGAAAATTGAGGCTGTTGCGCAATGTGAAGCAGCTGAGCAATGTGTTTTACGAGAAACCCCTTTAATTTAACAAAACATTTCCAAATATAAGTTCTTCCAAATTTTTTTTCAATTTATATGTTTAAGTATCAAATCCAAACATCAAAAGTAGGCTCAGCCCCATTAAAATTCTTGGTATCAAGACCAAGAATCTCGGACCTCTAGTACTTTCGAAAGCAGGATAATTTTGAAAATCAAAAGATTTTATATACACAAACATATCTATCTAAATTAGGGATAAGACAGATCGAGTACTCGGACGATTATTTAGCTAGTTGTACATACTTGTATTTTTCGCGAGTACTCGTTTCTGTTAAATCTCAATTCATTGTATATAAACTATTTTATATTTACTAAGTAAATTCCCATATTTATCTACAAAATTAGAAAAAAACAAAAAAAACATTAAAAATTAAAAACCCAAAAAATCCTTATTTAAATTTCTTTATGTACTATATATCTCCATACGTTTTATTTTATTTTCAAACATTGTAAATTTAACTTTCATTTCATTTTTTAGATTAGAATAAACTGTAAATAACCCCAAACTTGTTTTAATTTTTAATCAGAAATTTAAATAAAAAATTACCAAGTACATTTTCTTCAAAGTCAACCGTCGGCTCTGAATATTCCCTGCAGCTTCCTTTGTGGATAAAAACAGGCGGGGTAAAATATACGCAAAATCGCCAAATATGCACATGTTTTGCAAGTTTATGGGCATATTTACGGCCCTGTTAGGTTAGAATAGTCTTAAAGACTTTTTAGCATTAAGCCCCGCTTCATAAAATTCACTGGTTTCATAGGAGTTAAATTTATTTCCACTCATCTCAAATAGCAATTCCCCCACTTACATCATAATTTTCAATTTCTAGATTAAAATTTTTACAAAACAAAAGTGCAATGCACTTTCAAAGATAGACAATCGAAAACAAACATTAATTGCGAAATGCGACGGGATTTTATTTTTTTTTTAATTTAATTTTATAGACATATTTTTTCCTTTTTCACTTATTTATTTATTAAAAATTAAAGTAAAAAAAGAAAAGCAAATATAAACATGTACATATTTAAGTAATTAAAAATACATACATACTATTTTAAATCTTTTAATTTAAAAAAACAACAACGGGTAGGGGCTCTGGATTTAATTGAAGCAAAGAGTTGGACTTAAAAATCTAATATGCCTAGCTGGAGGACATTTACCAAATGGCAATAGTAAATGGTTAACGTTGGAATATACCCAGCTATTATAGGCTAAAGGAATTTTTTTATAAACCTGAATATTTTTTTAGAAATTTTTTTTGTATGAATCTAAAGTAATCAAAATTCATAACTTTTTTTTTAAATTTTATTTAAAAATTTTAGTTAAGAATGTTCCCAAAAATAATTTTAATATTTTTTCAACATTTTTATTTTTTATTTATTTTTTGTTCGGCAAGAACTATTATTAAAACTGATCAACTTTTTAAAATTAAAAATGATTCAGATTCATTATTAAACTTAAAAAGAATTGAAATAAATAAAATAAATGAAGGGAATAATTTAATTGAAATTATTTTGGAATTTAATAATCAAATAAATTATCGAAAGAATTTAATTTTGTATTTATCTCCTTATGATAAATTTTGTAGATTAAATAATTTTGATTATTATCCAAAATTTTATCCTTTAACGGATGAAAGTGAAGAAATTAAAGAAATAAAATTAATAGAAAATTTTAAAAATATTTATAGAAGTGGATTTATTATTTGTGAAAAATCAGAAGAGGCGGTAATCTTAATATAAATATTTTTTTGATATGTAATAGACTATTGGTTAGTTACAGAAACTACAAATTATGGAAGTTCTAAATCCTAAATCATCCCAGTTTCATTGTAAGAATAAGACACAACAAACTGAATTGACCTTATGATCTAAAAATTTTTTGAGAAATAATGTAGAGCATATTTATATGTAATTTCGGATATCCGAACCGAAAATTTCCGGGTATCCGGCCTTTTTTCGGATCCGAATATCCGGTCTGCCAAACATACTGTGCATTAGGCGCTCCCAGCCACCGATTAACTTTTTGTACTATATGAAGGAAAGAAAATAGCTAAAGCTCAGCTGCTTCACTACAAATTAAATAAAAATATTTTTATATACTAGATATTAATTATGATCAAGCCCCTTTTTCATCCAAAAATAAATTTCAACCCAATTATAAAAAGTCATCAACAACATTTAGAAGAAATGAAAAATTCTGAATATTATGGTCATTTAACAAAATTAGAATTTGATTTAAATTTGGAAAGAAATGTGGAAAGTTATATAAATATTTGTATAAATTTTTTCGAAGAAGGAAATTATTATATTCTTATTTTTAATTATTTTAAGACCGAAAAAGCAATTAATTATTTTACTAAAATTGAGGGAGATAAAGAAAAATGTTTTAATAAAATATTTAAAAATTTATCCAAAGAAGAATTAAATATTTTGGGATTGTTTAAAGAGATGATACAAATTTATGCATCGAAAATAAATGAAATAACTGAAAGCGAAAATGTGGTTTTTGGTGATAGAATTAGGTTGGTAGAATAAAAAAAAAATAATAGAAAATTTTATAAAAATATAATGAGGCAACTCGATCACCGCGATTTTTTTAATTATGTGCTATACGCGATGCTCAAGGACCTCATGTTATAGATAATTATATGTAGTAGTTACAAAAATGGTGTAATTTCAGTTTTTTTGAAAATCAGTCTCGGTGCACTCTGATAAGCACTATAATAATTACTATACCATAAGAAATTTTAATGTATAAGTGACAGACCGAACAGAGAGTGGATCCCGAATTAAAACAATTAGGTATTGCAACACACTCCTCGTTCTCTGTCAGAAGTATAAATTCGCATTTTCCAAAGTTTTCCACAAAACTAAGTATCTTATTCTTTCAATAATTTTTAGAATGCCTGGACAAAAGGTTCGCATTGCTTTAATAGAACCATTATTTGATGATGGCACTTATGAATTTGAAACAGATAAAGACGGAAATATAAAAGAAAAACAAATAAATATTTTTCAAAAAAATGTTATTAAAAACTATTTGAAGCCAAGAGAATTGGGGAAAATTCCAAAAATTAATTTTTTCTCGGGAGACGAACAAAAATGGTTTTTTGTTGATGAAAAATATTTTAAAATGAATAAATATGGAATATCTGAACAAATAATTGAAGAAGGAACTTCTTCTGACATAAATATTATAATTCTAACCGAGCAAAAATGTGGAAGCAAGCGCTGAAGCTTATACAAGATGATAACGTTCCATATTTCTTCTAAAATTACTCTATATTTGATTCTGTAAATGTTTTCATGCGGAAATTGTGACTTTTTTGCTACACTTTAGCAATAGACAAGACAATACTTTTATAATTATTATTTAATTAACAGATTTAATTTACATTAATGAAAAAGGGTTCTTCTCAATTCATTGCATATACTACCGGACAATCCGTCAGTGGACAATCCGGCAGTGGAAAATCCGTCAGTGGACAATGCGTCAGTGGTCGGACAATCCGTCAGTGAACAAATTCGTAATTTCTACCCATACCCAAACTACCGCGGCCAAAAATTTTCATTTTTTCGTGTGAAGGATTATAAGAAATCTCGAAAATTTGGAAAAATAAGGGAATTGGCAGATTTAGTTGGATTGAAAGGATATTAGAGACTTGAAAGATATTGGGCAATTTGGTTAAATAAGCGAAAGTTGATGGATTTAGAAGGATATAGGGGATTTGGATGGATTTACATGATTAACATATGGGAGTATATTGGATTTGGATGAATATCGTGGGAGGGACTGTGGGAAATCTATGAATATAAGAGATTATGTTTAGATATCGTGGAACCACATACAAATCCATTTAATCCGTCTATATCCCTTGATATCCCACTTAATCCCCGAAATCCATTTTAATCTCCCAAATTCCTCGAAAGCCATCATAATGCTACAAATCTCTTATATTCCCCTTAATCCCACTATAGCATTGATATCCCTGATATCTTTCAAATCCACCGATATCCTTTCAATCCAACTGAATCTGCCAATTCCCTTATTTTTCCAAATTTTCGATATCTCTTATAATTTTCCACACGAAAGAATTAAAATATTTGGCAACGGTTGTTTGGGTATGGGTAGGATTTACGAATCTGTTCACTGACGGATTGTCCGACCACTGACGCATTGTCCACTGACGGATTGTCCACTGACGGATTGTCCGGTCACGCTAGAGACACTTCGATACTTTCTCGTTTATTTCTTGAATTTTTAAATGCAATGACTTATATGGATTTTTTGTCCTAAATTTGTAGGGATAAAGAGGTAAATGGGGAGTTAGCGTGGACTAAAGTGGATTTGGCGAAATATCAGTGTTTTGAAGGGGATATAGGATGATTAAGGCGGATATATCGGGCATTAATAAGAGGATACTTCGTACCCCCAACAACCCTCGATATCACAAATTCAGCTCAAATCCTACTAATTATCCCTACTAATCACACAAGATTCCATTTTATTATATTAATCCCTCAACATCTCTTCTTAGCTACTCCTAATTGATCTATAGTATACACTTTATTGGTACCGGTAATATTATTTCAAGAAAGAATAAATTTGTTCCAATAACGAGGGATGAGATCCAAGTAGCAGGCTTACGAAAAATAAACCAAAAATTTGCCCTATGAGACCAAAAAATTGTCTTAAGTCATGCTAATATTTGGTATCTAGTCTTGGAGTCAAGTCTAAGCCTTGAGTCTTTGGGTCCAGTGTTGGTCTCGAATATTAAGTCATCTCTAATGTTTGCCAATAACTTCAAACGTATATTATTTTATTACTTTGTTTTATAGAGACAAAGTTTAATTACTTTAATTTAAAATATTAAATAAAAATTAAAATAACAATTAAAGAAGAAAATATTTTGTATGACATTTCATAATTTACATATGATAAAGTGCATACTTGTGATTATTTTTCGGCACTATGAGAATGTCAAAAGGCATTTCAAAATATTAGATTTTTTAAAATTTTTTGTCTATTTTTATCGGATTTTGTCAAAAGAAAAAGGGCATGCTGCTATTTCATTAAATAACACATCGCTTTAATGCCTTATATAAAATGTCGAGATTATTTTTATAAATAAAAAGTCAAAGCTTTCAAAAAAATTAAATTAAAATTCCATAATTAAATAAAAAATTATAATACAATTTTGGCAACATTGTTAAAGGTAAAATTATTCGAGAAACTTCAGCATAGTGTATAAAACAATAGCCCAATCAACACAAACTTTCCCTTTAAAAACTTTAATTTAATTTTAATTTTAAATATTTTTATTTAAGGAAATCTTTCTTTTCCTTAAAAAAGAATGATAATTAATTTATCATTTAACAAAATTTTGCCATTATTGGCATTAAATTTGTTTTTACTGAAATATTCCTATGGAATGTTCAAACACCTTAATCAACCACATTTTAATCCAAACAATTTGGTTGATGAACAAATAAAATTAATCGAAAAAACTGACAAGGAATTCCGTTCATTGTTGGCAAAAGTGGACGAATTTGAAGGTTTTTAAGTTTTAATAATCAAAATAAATAATTAAAATTTTCTTTAATTATTATCTTTCATCTAACTCTAACTTTATCCAATTTTCGAATGCTTTCTTGAAATTATTTTCTGATTTTTTAATATTTTGACTAAGCTAAATTTAATTTTAAAAAGTTTTTTTATCAAAAACTGATTCTTTTGTTATTTTTAAATTTATTTTTTTTTAATTTAAATAAAAATAATTTCTAATAATACATTATTCTCAAGAAGAAAAATTTCAAATAAACAAAGAAAATTATTCGCCCTTAATCAAAATTACTAAATTTGTCAAAATTTTGGACGAATTTATTCATCAACAAAAGCATTTTCCATTTCCACTGTTGGACATAACAATGGATTTTATATACAAAAGAAATACAAATCCATTCGAAGAACCGGTCATAATTGTCCCTAATATAATTTTACATGATGCATCAAAACTATTTGAGAAACCGGAACCTATATGGGTTGGGTAAGTTTTTTAGCCACGCCTATTTTTCCTTTTCCATCATCAACCGAACTTTGTACAGAATGGTCAGCCTTTCTTTTTTCCTCAATTTCACTCAATTTTCCCTGTAGCATGTTCAATGAGAGACATTAACTAAGAAAATTAACATTTGAATTTTAATTTAAAAATGCTTGAGCCAGTTCTGCATGATTTCCAGCATGGTCTGCATGATTTCCAGTGTTTCTGCATGTTTAGAATCATATTTTCCAAAGATGTTGACCATCTTTACCCATCATTTTTAGAGACTCAGCTCAGAGATATTACAACGGATGGATTCTGTGATCTATTTATTCACTGGCCTGTTTGTACATCTACATAATACAAAAAATTGACCTCAAAATTAATTGATGGGTCATAAGGAAAAGGAGTATAATGACGGAAAAGGAAAAAGGGGCCGGCTAAAAAAGCATACCTAAACCATATAGTTTCCCTATTTAGATCTAAAAAATTGCCAAAAGAAGCAAAAGACTACAAGGAATTATTTGATAAACTTAAATTGTTTTGGTTTGATAAAGCGGGAGACGATGTTGGTTTTTATTTTTTAATTCCCGACCAAAAAACTCGTGAATTCCTGATTTTCGTTCACAAAAAGTGTAACAGCATTTTAATGTTCTCTTATTTAAACATAAATTTATATTTTTTGCAGGAGTCAGATAAAGAAAAATTGAATAAACTCACTGAAGAATTGGAACATAAAACATTTGATGAATTATTTGGTGATGATATTTTATTTGGTAAAATTAATAATTTTTTTAAAAATAAATTTAAAAATTTTCATGCAACCCTCAACAATTACAACAACCATCATCTTCAACAGAAATTGTTTCGTATCAGAAATATAAACCTCGCCACAATGGTGAAAAATAAATTTAAAATATTTTTATTAAATTATCACTCAAATTCCACAATTTTTTATAAATTTTAGAACAAATCATTGTTAAACACAGCCAACAAAGTTCTAAAAAGGATGAAGATTCACCTCTCTACGAATATCTTTTAAAGCTTCGAAAAACGGTTAACAACGTTCTAAAACAAATTTTTACAGAATTTGTTGTTGGACTTGAGTATAATTCTTTTAAAAGAATGGGAGAGGAATTTGAAAAGACTGAGGAATTAATTAGAGAATATATGCTGGAATGTTATTCAATGAGATATCCCCATTTATTTAATCGAAAAAAGGAAATTGAACAACTTCACAATTTTTATGATAAATTAATAGAAAATAAAGATTTCAAAATTAATAATTACTGGACAAAACATGTTATGGACATGATAAATAATAAAGAAGGATTTGATATAGCTATTGGAAAAGTATATAATATTATATTTGTTTTGTAATATACATAGAATAATGTCCTTTTAATTAATCAGTGATTAATTATTACTGCTTAAATTGATAAAATATTTTTTATACGAAGAATAAGCTTGGTCCCTTCAGGGTTTTGAGTTTTGCAGAACCTGTATTTAAGCAATAGGCATGGCTTTCTTTAATTTTGGTGTTAAATCAACTTTGATTGTTTTTTCGAAAAAAATATAATAATTTTGGCGTTGATTTCAGCACATTTTTTTCGCAAACCGGATATTTTGAAGAAATAATTTAATAGTTAATTTAAATTTAAATCCTTTAAATCTAGCTAAAAACAATTGAACTTGAAGACATAAAAGAATTAATTAAAAACGATTATGTCGGTTTAGACGAAGAATTTACTCCATCAAGAATTCTTGATGATAAAGTTTCAAAATTAGCAAATAATAATGATATTAGAAATATTGTTTTAAAAGATTTATGGAAACAAAATGAAAAGAAAGTACGTACATTTCATTTGGAAGATGATGAAAAAGAGGAAATTGAAGCATTAATTAATAAACTGAAAAGATTTTATGAGAAAATAAACGAATTATCTACAAATCTCTTAAATACTACAATGAAATTTTATGAGCATGTAGGAATGTTGTTAATATCTTATGTTAAATGTAGAATGGAATGGTCTCTCTTTTTTCTCCTTTCGTAGAATTCCACTTTTTTAGATCCTTCCGCTTACGTGTTCCGCTTCCGAATTTTTGCATCTTCCGCCGATTGCACCCCTAATGATTATCATTATTCTTAAAAAAGTGGCCTTCCAAAAACTTTTACTACTTATAATAAGTAAAAATCGAATAAATTATTGGACTTTTAAACATAGAAGATGAAGAGTTAACGCTTCTGAAAATTTTTTCGTGACTCATAAATTAAAAAATTTGCGGACCAGGTCTAGAAATCAAAATATCAAGCTAGTATATTCTATCTTTATTTAAATAATCGAACCCCCCCCCCCCGGGCTACTGCACAGCCTTGTGAATTAAATCCTTACATATAATTTAATAATCTATTATATAATCTTAATAAAGTAAATTTTCATTTAATTTAGCCAGCTTACAGACTCTGGAATGTGCACAATTCTTTATTAAAAGCAAGTAATGAAGTCTACAAAAATTTGAATAAAATGATTTATACATTTACCAAAACTTTTGATTTGAATGATTTAAAAAGCCAAAATTTCAAGGTACTTATTTAAATTAATCTTCAAAGACTCTATTTTTAATGGAAAAATCAAGGTGTTAGCATTTCGAAAATTCTTGATTATATCTGTTCCATTTAATTCCTTATTATTCTAACTTTTGATCTGAATATTTTTAATTTGAAAAAATTTATGACATACAAAGTTGCTCCATTACTTTCTTGTCATATTGTATATATATAATACCGAATAAATAATTCATTTTAACTGCAAGATGACCCAAAAATATTTGGATCCTTTTCATTTAATCATAACTTTTTTTATCATTTACATTTTTAATATCAACCCTGAAGATTTATATATCGTTTTATACATCTTTATTATTTTTAAGAAAATAAAATAATTAGTATTGAAATTTATAGATAAATCAGGAGGAAAGTGAGATAATAGAAAAGCACCAAAATGGAGAAATAAATTTAAATAAAGAGCAAAAAGCTCGTTTGGATCGCTTTAAAGAACGCTTCGAGACATGGATTGTTGCAGAATTTTGGCTGAAAAAAGCTATTAAAGACGTTGCAAAGTTTTTCGAAAAAGAAAAAAGTTACAATTATACTCTCAGCTATTTGAATTTGCTTGCTGATAAAATAGAGAAATGGGAGGATTTACCTTTAGTATGGTTGGAATATGAGGAAAAATATCTTAATTTTAAACAATTAAATAGTAAAATTTCTGATGGCAAAAATGATGATAAAAAACTCGAAATATTATCGGTCAGCTAATAATATTCTAATATTCTAGCCTTCTTGCAATTTTTCTAAATTTGACACTAAAATGCGAAAAAAACTTTAATTTTCTTAAAAATTTTAATTTAAGGTTTTAATCCGCTTCAATGCCGGAAAAGTTTTATTAGCCTATACACGCATGAAACAAATTTTTAAAGCCTTCAATTTCGATGATTTTGATAAAGAAAAATCACAAATTTTGGCTGGAACAATTGAAAGTAAAATTAAAAGTGAAGCTGACAAAGTTATTCAAGAAAAAATTCATAATCGAATTTATGGATAGAAAATAATTTGTTCATGTACATTTTCATGGGAGATAACAAAGAAATGTTAAAAAGATAAAACCAACTTTGAAAACTAAAAAATTAAGAATATAGTATTTCCTCTAAAATAGCCCCCGGGTGATATTTTTGTCATTTCGCCGATTAGAGAAATCTGGAACCTTGGCCAAATTTTTAATTGACCGAGCCGAAACCCGATCCGAAGAAACTTTTTAAAACTGATCCGGGAATTTTTCTTTTCAAAAATCCAATCCGAAATTCGACCAGACTTATTTCTCGACCGGCCCATTTTCTCGACCCGGCCCATCTATATTTTATATTTTTTCTTTTTTACTATATTTAAAAAAAATTTTTTTTAATTTTTTTAATTTGTTAGATTAGAATAAACTAAATAACCACAAAATATTTTAAATCCTTATTGCTAGCAAAAATTTTTTAAAATTATTTATTTAAAAAATCGGCTAAAATACCTTTTGTAAAAGGGGGAATATTATGGGACACGCCCGACTTGCCGCGGGCCGACTTGCCGCGGCCGACTTGTCGCGACCGACTTGCCGCCGGCCGACTTGCCGCGAGGCCGACTTGTCGCCGGCCGACTTGCCGCCAAGCTTTTTAATTAACACCCCCCTTCCACAAGGCCTCCGCGGAAAAAAGTTTTTGCCGCTGCGGAGGAAGCCGGGCATGTCGAGCGGAACGACGGCCGCCGCTTCGCTACGGTCGCCGCGAGCGAAGCGAACACGACCGCAGCGAAGCACGGCCATCGTGTAGCGAAGACTTGCCTCGCGGCAAGTCGGCCGGCGGCAAGTCGGTCGCGACAAGTCGGCCGCGGCAAGTCGGCCCGCGGCAAGTCGGGCTGTACCCGAATATTATATGTAAGCTTAATTGTTATAATTAGGCAAGTTAATTCGTTTAGTAAAAAATTTATTTTCTATCTATGGCAATTCCACAATTCACCATTATATCCCATTTCTTTTCTTAAAATTTAAAATCTTTTAAAAATAAATTAAAGATTTTAATACCAAAAATTGAAATAGGATTTTTTGAAACACACTCAACATGCCTGTTCCGTCTTGGTCTAGACTTTTTGAGTATGTGAAAAAAATAACTTTAAATAAGGCAAAAGTAAAAAAACCCGGCTGTGTCAATAAAAGATTAATTTTCCTAAGCTCTTGCCAAAAATATCACGAAATATTTGCCTGAAACGCTAAATTAAGAAGGTTTCTGGCCTGGCCTTTTGAAAATTAAAATTTTACAATTTAGCCTATGAAACCAAAAAGCTTTTCTCGAGTCTTGTAACTTCTTAGTTGGGTACAGCCCGATTAGGCGCGGGCCGACTAGGCGCGACCGATTAGGCGCCGGCCGATTAGGCGCGCGGCCAATTAGGCGCCGGCCGATTAGGCGCCAACCTTTTATTTAAATATTCGATTATAATCAATTAGAATGGCCACATCGACCATCAAATGGGACAATTCTGAATTATAAAACAAAAATTTTACAAAAAAAAATTCCAAAATAAAAAACTGGCCTAACTAGTTTACGTACCAGACTCAAAATCAGCTCGATTGAATGGTTATGAACAAAGTTATGACCAACTGAATCTTCGCTGGAAAAACTGTTTTTGTGCTGCTACGGAGGGTAGGCCGGGCATGGTCTTCGCTACACGATGGCCGTGCTTCGCTGCGGTCGTGCTCGCTTCGCTCGCGGCGACCGTAGCGAAGCGGCGACCGTCGTTCCGCTCGACATGCCCGGCTTCCTCCGCAGCGGCAAAAACTTTTTTCCGCGTGACCTTGTGGAAGGGTGGTGTATTTGTCTGGGATTATCAAAATCTATCTATTTTCAGGATTTGGAGGAGCATTTCGTTCAATATTTAATTAAAAGGCTTGGCGCCTAATCGGCCGGCGCCTAATTGGCCGCGCGCCTAATCGGCCGGCGCCTAATCGGTCGCGCCTAATCGGTCGCGCCTAGTCGGCCCGCGCCTAATCGGGCGTGTCCCTCTTAGTTTGATATACACAATTATTAAATTTTAAATTTAAAAAATTATTAAATTAAAGCAGGAATATTGTTTTCTTAAAATTTTCTTGCCGTTTTATGCAGTCGTTAATTGGGAGGGATTATTTAATCAAATATCTATCATGCCCTTTTCATAGCTATTGACGTAAATCCATAGATTTTTAGTGCAGAAAAAAGAAAGATTAGTTCAAAAATTAGTTCATAAATCGAGAGAATTAAAACAAGACTTTTGATATTCAAAATTAAAAAATTCAAACTTATGATTTGATAGACATTAAATTTTTATCAGGCACGTGTATACACTTTATTAGATGTGAATTGCCAGATTTTCTTTTGTTTATCATTAATTAA
Organism: Meloidogyne arenaria; assembly: GCA_036172955.1. NCBI lineage: Eukaryota > Metazoa > Nematoda > Chromadorea > Rhabditida > Meloidogynidae > Meloidogyne > Meloidogyne arenaria. The sequence goes on along the minus strand of JARQAB010000011.1, from coordinate 5,901,241 downwards.
TTAAAATAAATTTTGAATAATAAATTTTTAATTTTTAAATTAAATATATATTTTTAATGATAAACAACACATTTATCTATCTAAATTTTATTTATGATTTTTGTGATTTTCTGAATTCTGATTCTCATCTGAATTCTCATCGACTGGGAATGTCGATGAGAAATGTACGAGATATCTCAAAAATCCGACTCAAAAATATGTTAGACCAATCTCAACAAAACAGAGGATACAAGAGACCAAACTCAATATTGAATATCTGAAGATATAGGTGCTTTGGAGGGCTATCCGACATTTGGGGATCAGACTTTTGGGGACCCGACAGTTGGGGACGACTTTTGGGGATACGACTTTTGGGGACCCGACTTTTGGGGACCCGACACTTAGGGACCCGACTTTTAGGGACCCGACACTTAGGGACCCGACAATTGGGGACCCGACATTTAGGGACCCGACTATTGGGGACCCGACATTTGGGGACGAAATAAAATTCTAAAAAAATTTGAAAATCTACCTAAAGCGGGTCTTTAATACATAGTCAGATATGGACAAAACATGGTCATTGACTCAGCTCGATGTCTGAGTCGAATGAGGGTGAAAATCAAGTGCGGGAGTCAAATGTCAAGGGAGACAAGCACGGGAGTTAACGATCAAGCGCGGGCTGTTGACTCCCGCGCTTGATCATTAACTCCCGCGCTTGGTTTTCACCCTCATTCGACTCAGAAATCGAGCTGAGTCAATGACCATGTGTTGTTCGTATCAGACCATGGATTATAAACTTGCCTTAGGTAGATTTTCAAATTTTTTTAAAATTCTATTTCGTCCCCAAATGTCGGGTCCCCAATTGTCGGGTCCCTAAATGTCGGGTCCCCAATAGTCGGGTCCCTAAGTGTCGGGTCCCCAATAGTCGGGTCCCTAAGTGTCGGGTCCCTAAAAGTCGGGTCCCTAAGTGTCGGGTCCCCAAAAGTCGTCCCCAACTGTCGGGTCCCCAAAAGTCTGATCCCCAAGTGTCGCGCCACGCTTTGGAGTGATTAGGTGGGATATGTAGGTGTAGTTAATCCCTCCACTTCCCCGTCGCGGAAGTGGAGGGATCCGACAAAATCAAAAGAAAAGAGTGAAAAAAGGCCGGATCTACGAAATTTTCAATTCGGATATCGGATCCGGATATCCGAAGATTTCAAACTATCCGACAACCCTATATAGTGAGGTCTGGCTGTAGCTATTCATATATTTTTTCCTGATACATAGTGGCGGCGCAGAGGTCGCCCGGCTCAAAAGTCGCTCGGCGCATAAGTTGCGGCGCAAAAGTCGCGGCGCAAAAATTTTGTATCTACCTATTTCTACATTGCCTGCGTTACAGCCTCTCGACAGCCCTCACTCTACCCTCCCCTCGCAATTAAATTTTTAAAGGCATTTTCAATATAGCACGCGCAACACTAAACTCCCTCTTTCATCACCCTCTCCCTCGCTCCCCCCCCCCCCCCCCCCAATAAATTTTTATCGATTTCTACATTGTCTGCGTTACAGCCTCTCGACAGCCCTCACTCTACCCTCCCCTCCCAATTAAATTTTTAAAGGCATTTTCAATATAGCACGCGCAACACTAAACTCCCTCTTTCAAACCCCACTCAATCGCTCCCCCCCCCCCCCCCCCCCCCAATAAATTTTTATCGATTTCTACATTGTCTGCGTTACAGCCTCTCGACAGCCCTCACTCTACCCTCCCCTCCCAATTAAATTTTTAAAGGCATTTTCAATATAGCGCGCGCAATACTAAACTCTCTCTTTCGTCACCCTCTTACTCGCTCCCCCCCCCCCTCCCAATAAAATGTATTTTTAAATTCTTACCACAAGTGAAGAATTGCTCCCCCCTCAATAAATATTATTATTTTATTTTTTTTATAAAATTTAGTTTTTTCCCCTTTTTGTTTGTCAGTTTTAGAAAATTTTTTGTAAAAAGATTACCTGAAAAATCCTATTTTTAAGTCACATTCTAAACTTAAATTTAATAAATTTATTCTAGTTCAATGATTATTTCTATGAACTTTCCATTACTGCTATTAAACTTCATATTATTTGGCTGTTTATTTATGGGCATAACATCAATGTATCCACCTAGACACCATCGTAATTTTATAAATTCGAAATTTTATTAAATCTAATTAGCTAAGATTCTGATAGGATTTAAAAGATTCGATCTAAAATCCTACTTTTTCGGCTCAATTAAATATACAGAAGAAAGTTGTTGCTTAAGAAGCTTTTTAATTTGGGTGGCTCATCTAGTATTAAGTATCTTATAGAGAGATATGTATATACAAGAACAGTGAAACTCTAAGTATTGAAATTCTTTGAAATTTTCTTTACTTGTGCTAATATATTTAAAAAAATTATTTATATTCGTGAAAATAAAACTTGAAATATTTTAGACGGATTTGGTGAAATAGAGGAAATGGAACATTCGCGTAAAGATGGGCATCACAACAAAGATTTAAATTTGGAAAAGATAGCCGAAAATCTGTTTAAAAATAAAGATTCATTACGCAAAAGTTTAGACAACTTGAAAAAATGGGGTAATGAACTTGTGTTTCAGAAGCTATTTAATATAGAAGTAAAATACGCAAAACAATTTGATAGTATGATAAACGGAATGGTATGTACATATAATTAAATTGTAGTACTTGCCGGTTTAAGTCTATGGAGGGTTATAAATATTTTGAGTAAAATTTTTGCTAAAAACATATTAATAATTTGGCGGACCTTAACCAGAAAAGTTCCAAGATTTAATTTTTGAATTAACCTAAATTGTTAATCAAATGCAAAATCATTATTAGAAACGTCCAAGTCTATAAGGTCAGAGTCTAATCCGTGGTTTCAAGTTTTGAAAATTTACTGGGCAATTATGTATTTTATAAGAATTACCTCTAAAAATTAGAGGAAATAAGTTTTTACAAATTGATGCCTTTTTCTAAATTTTCTCATAAACAAATTTTTAAGAAAAAGCATGAAGGATTAAAACAAGTTGCAGAATTTTTACAATTGCTACAATTTTGCTCTACAATTAATTACTATTACAAAAATGATGAGACTAAAAGAAAGAAATATAAAAAATTTTGCAAGGATGAAGTAATGAAAAATGCTAACGAAATTTTAAATAATTTTAAAATTAAAATTAAATCAGCAGGAAAAGCAAAGTATAAAAAGGACAAGAAGAAAAATAATTGGAATGGAAATGATAAGAAAAATGGGAAGAACAATGATGACGAATCTTAATTTTATATTGAAATTATTGATGATGAAAGTGATAAAGGGGATAAAGGAGAATCTTCTCATGGAGGGGAATACTCAAATTATGAAGGAGAATCTTTTAATGAAGATTTTATTCCATCAATCTTTAACGAGGCTTCTTCTTCAGCTACATCTTTGTCTTCTGACTTACAACAACTATTTTCTGTTTTTCAAAACCGTATTGAACAATCTACGACTTTTGAAATAGCTCCATCTATTCAACAAATGAATTGTACAGGATGTTTTGGGGGCAATGAAAGCAACTCTCCTAAATTGGCTCCAGAAGTAAATTCTAAATGTTGTGAAGGTTCTTCATGTTTTGGCTGTTGTGCAAGTGATAGCAATAAATCTATGGCTAAAAAGGAAGAATCTAAAGATTGTAAAGGTTCTTCATGTATTGGGAGCTGTGACAACATCGACTGCAGCAAAATTATTAGCGATATTTGTAGTGGTGTTGGAGATGCATTATATTGCATCTGTTGTTGTTGTGTATTCGAAGCTGCACTTAAAGGTGGTTGTGGTGGTTCCGATGATGATTGATTATGTGAAGATTGAAAAAAGAAGAGATTGAAAAGAAAACATGTATCTATAAGTGATTGACCGTAACCATTTATTTAACAAAAAAAAATGTAGCATTATTTAAACGTAAATTATTAGATAAATTTTTCTTAGTTTTTTAAACAGAATTTTTAAAAAAATTTCGGTGTAAATTTTAATTTGTTGGGATAAATTAAGATTTTTAATTAGGAAACACTTTTCCACAAATTCGTCTTAAATAATTACATAGAAATTTATTATATAATTTAACAAAATTTTAAAAAATACAAAAAATAATAAGAAAATAACATAAACAAAAAATATTTGAAAAATTATTAATTAAAAATTAATTAAAGGAAATGAATGAAAAATTTATAAACTCTACATAATAAATCTGGAGTAAATTATTATTATAAAAATAAAAAATATTTAAAAAAAAGTTCAAATTCAGTAAACGTTTTTCTACATAGATAAATTGATATTTTACAGCCGGTCCTCATTTTACCTCCTTGAATGGGCTTGTATTAGATATGGCTTCTAATAGAGCCGGGCTATCATTAGAGCATTTACTGTATTTTCAATAATTATTCTAATCATTTTTTAAATTTTTTAAATTATACATACTACCGGTCCCTTTGAATACCGATACCGATTTTACTGATACCGATACCGAAAGATAAATCCCGATACCGTTTTTGCTGCCAACGATACCGAGTATTCCTAATACACCCAAAAAGTCTACCGATATCCCTCCTAATCCCCAAAGTTGATTTGAGGTATAAAGTTGAATTTGGAGTATAACCGTGGATGAAGATTATATCGGAGGATTAAAGTGGATATCGATGGATTTGGAAGGTTTTCTATTGGTTCCTGAGATCTCGAGAATAGCTTTATAGTGTTAATTTATCATTTTACTACTGATTAAAAATTAAAACCTTTTTCTAAATGAAGAATGAATTTATTTATTAAAGAATTTAGTTATTTTTTTCTATTAAAATCTCGTAATACCGGTACCGCTGACCCTATTTTAAGTAAAAAAATTATTAAATTAAAGTGTGATTCTTTTCTTCATATTTTCTTTCCATTTTACACTTGGCACTATTTTTGGTAATAGTTCGGTTCGAACCCACCCCCTCCTTTTTCCTTTCTAAAAGTATTAAAAAATGGTCAGTCTGTATTAGGTTATAGAATTCGTCGAGCTGTTTCTAATAACAATAAAATCAACCCCTGGTCTTAACATTGGGCCAAGATACAGAAAAGAACCCTGCGCAAAGAGAAAGGTTTTGCAAAAGCGTCTCACGACTACAATACGATTACTTTATTTCATAACTTTGTCGTAGTTAATCCCTCCAAATCTAATATCCATGGATATACGCGTTAATCCCTTCAAACCCTGTAAACCCTCCAAATCATCTTTAATTTTAAATAAATTAACGAAAATAGATCGAGAGCGAATTTTTTGGAGCATTTTTTCCTAAAAAATTTTCAGTAAAACCTCGTACCCCCCCCCCCCCCCCCAACCCCACCACGAGCGTTTGGGGTGCAACTACCCTACTATAAATATTTAAGCAAAATTGGGTTATTTACAGTTTATTCTATCTAATCTAACAAGTGAAATATAGGAAAATTTACATAATGTTTGAAAATAAAATACTTAGAAAGTGTGATTATACATTTAGGGATTTTTTGTGTTTTAATTAGGGTTGCGCAAGACCGGTTTTAAACCCGAAAATTTTGAAATTTTTTGCCAAAAATTAACCGTTTTTAGAAAATTTTAAAACCTGAAAACCAGAAATTTGACGAAATGAGTGATTCTCGAAAAATTCCTTTTAAGTAGATGGAATAGAAAAACATCTTAGAAAAACATCTTTTTGGATAAGGTGTTTCTGAGGTGTTTTTGGATCACTAGCCGTTATAATGCTCGTTGTTATACTCAAATTCTAATTTTAACTTTATTCATAAACTAAGCTAATCAAAGGCATGCTACTACTTAACCTCCGATTTTTTATTTTCGTTGAGTTTAATTATCTTCATATTTTAAAAACTTACCTAGATATCCGTTTGACTGACTAAAACCAAAATTTTTGTAAATATCTTCCCAATGTTCCTGATCAGGTTTAGCACTTTCATTTTTATCAATATTATTTGGAATATTATATTCCATTTCCTCATCCGATTCGATCAAAATATATTTACCTTTCCCTTTGTTTTGAGCATTTTGATCTTGATAAACATGCCCATATGGACTCTGTACAATGTACGGTTCTTGTTTATTTTCGTTAATTTTTAGTGGTGGAGCATAATTCACAACAACATTTTTACCTTTTTCTTTGGCTAAATTTAGGAATATTTTGAGTATATTTTTGAATTTTTTCAGTAGCCCCTAGTTAATATACTAATTGATACTGGAAACTTTTAATCAATTCATCAGGGATCGTGCCTGCATGAAAAATAGGATGGCAGAATCCCTGATATACATTGAAATATCTCTGACGGACAAGGAATTTCCGAAGTCCGGTTTTTGTGTACGCTCAAGAATATCAATACAAAAAATTACCACCAAATTTATCTTGTTCATCAAATAATTTTTTAATTTTTTCTTCAGCATTTTTTTCGTTTTCATTTAATTTATTGTCAAAATTGTCTTTTATCTCATCTATTATTTCAGATTTATTTTTATTATCTAATTTACAATTTGCTTTACCACTTTTATCTATGACAATCAAATATTTATTTAAATAATTATTTTCATAGATAGCCTGCTCACAGTCCATCCGATATTCACCTCTCTAAATTTTTATTTATTTATTAGAACATCTTGGAAATGATATAAACTGTATAAACTAATGATAGGTTAAACCATTGATAATCAATCTATACTTTTTAGATTTTAAAGTGTCCATCTGCCGAAACAATTTTAAACTGTTTCTGCGCCCTTTGCCCCTTTTTAAGGAACGGTCCCAGACCCAGTGGGCTTACCTTACCCTTACTTTGCAATACCAAGAAAAATGCAATTATTTTTTTGATTGGACTCATAAAGTTCGATTGGACTTATAAAGTCAAGTAGAACCTAATTGTATCTGTTTGGGTTAACTAATCTATATATCCGGAGAAAAAAGTTAGAATATCAATTTTCGATCGTATACCGATCCCGGATTTTCCCTCTCTTTGTGTGTAAACTATATTCATTGCAAATATTTTTTTAAATTTACTTTGGAATGTTTTTCATTTGGTATAACTAAAAGCTCGTATTTATCATTTGCACACAATTTTGTTTTAACAATTTGTGACTGATAATAATTTTTATGACAAATTTGTCGATTTTCAGGGTTAACATCAATAGTAGCAATATTATCATCACCGCTTTCATTCACACATTTTATAATTACAATTCTTTGTCTATAACCTTCAGTTTTAAAAGTAAATTGCAGAAAACGAACAGGTTGTTTAATTAAAGTAATCATTGTTTTAAAATTTGGTTCATATTTTTGTAAAACTTGTTTGTAGCTTATTTTGTTCAAGCTGTAGTATTTAATGAAGATTAAAGAATTGTCTTCAACATTAGCAATAGAGGAAATTTCAACATTCTTAAGAAAAAGCAAAAATTATTTACTGAAAATAGAATATCAAAAACTAATTGACGAACTGATTGTCGTCGAATTATTTTTTAGAGAACGTCTAAACTATTTTATCATTTGATTAATATAAATAGGGTTGCCGTTTTCGAGTCGGGCCGACGGTTGAGGCATTATTTTTCTGGCCTAACTTTATCGAGTCGGACCTTACGAGTCTTTTTCGGTATAAATATTCGGTATAAATATCTAGGCCTTCGGTCCGAGTCCGATTTTGGCAACACTAAATATAACCCAAACTAGACTGGACTTTAGATTTGTTGCGTTTTTTGTTTAAGTCTAGACTAGTAACCGATCTCCTTCATCTGTTCCAATCTCAATCCATTTTCTCCTAAATTGTACATACTTTTCTACTTTGGATAAACTTTAATTTTGTGCTCGACAATATTGGTAGATGTCGGACAACCCTAGGACATAACGAGATCTACGATTGGTATCTTAAAAATCTGGATTTTCAATTAAGATTTAATCATATATTTATTTATTTAATAATTTAATCTAACAAACATTTTCATTGTAAATTTTCAGGATGTATTTCCCCAAATGTTTACAGTAGTTAGTCCCCAGTCACCGTCGCGGCTTGTAATCCCTTGTAAACATGTACCTTTACATCAGTGTCGCGGGGGTGGAGGGGTCCGACAAAACCAAAAGGAAGAGGGCAGGTCGGGAGTCGCGCGGCAAAAAATCAAAAGGCAGTGGGCATATCGGCACTGTCGCGGGTCAGACAAAAGAGAGAGTATAGTGGGAAAACCAAAAGGGATGGACATATCGGCAGGGTCGGGGGTCAAACAAAAGAAATAGTGTGCAACCCCAAATGTAGTGGACATATCAGCATTGTTGTGGGGGAGGAAAAGAGAAAGTATGTAATTAGTGAGTACTAATTTGTAAGTCATTACTGTCACCGTTATCAATTACAAATTTAAGCATGTAAACTTGCGTGTCAATAATCGTGTAATCTTGTCATGTTTTGTGTGTATACCAACAATCTTGTAATGTTTTGTAAGTGTGTCAATTAATATGTAATCATGTAAATTATTGTGTTTTATGTAAATTATTTAAAAAATATACGATTTTGAAATAGTCGATTTTAGGGCGAAAAGTGCATAATTAAGAATACAATGTGCAAAGTTTAGAGTTTGAAATTGCTGATTTTAGGGAGAAAAGTGCATAATTAAGGTGAAAAAAGTTGCAAAAAAGCATAGTTTGAAGTTTGAAATACACGATTTTAGGGAGAAAAGTGCATATTTTGCAAAAGAAAATGCAATTTTTTAATTTTTATTAAAATTCATGCATTTTTCGGGTATGTGCACGTGTTTCAGGGGTGTGCATATGTTTTGAGGGTGTGCGCGTGTTTTAAGTATGTGTGTGTTTTTAGGGGCGTGTCAGTTTTATAATAATTTTGTAATCCACTGAAACTCCGGGTATAAAAGGATGGAGATTTTGAATTTTGGTTCATTATTTCAAAATGAACCAAAATTTGTTTTCCCAAATCCTCCCCGAAGTAGATTTCAATATCTCTTCGAGTGGAATAACCGTGTTAAGTTCCCGTCTTACCACTCCACGATTTATTCCTTATGATCAGTCAGGGAGATGTAAGGAGTGTAAGAGTACAGAAGTGGAAATTGATTTTATTGTGACTAAGGAAGGGGTTACCATATATTGTACACGAATTGGATCTGGTACCCGATTTGTTCCATTCGATACTGTTTATGAGTTGCCGACACATTGCTTTTTCAAAGTTAGGAACAAGGGAAGAGTTTTCAATGTCCCTCACGGAGTACAACCACAACAAATTATTCATCAAAATTCAAAAAGAGGGAAAAGGAAATTGGATGAACTGCCTTCTCCTCCCCGAAATGTTTCTCCTACTCCTATCACTAGTATATCTTCTCCTCCCCGTCATGTTTCCCCTACTCCTCCCGTCAATAACTTACCTTCTCCTCCACGACAAATTTCCCCTACTCCTTCCACCAATTTATCTTCTCCTCCACGACATATTCCCCCTGCTATACCTCCAACAGAATGTCCAAAGGCTATTACCAATACCGCTCGTCCTGGTACACCTCCTGATAATGTAGAGTTTGAGAAGGAGCTCCAAGAATTTTATGATAGTTTAATGGCTGCTACGACAGGATTAACTTCAACGCCGAAGAAGTTGGAAGAGAAAATTGAAACAGAAGCGAAAAAGGATGAAACATCGTTGACAAATGTTCCTATATAAACCTTAATTTTTTATGTAATATTTATTTTTTTTTCCTATTAATATTATGGAATCACAATCATTTACTAATAAAGATTTGTATTTTAAATTACCTTTTGGTATGATTTTGTCTGGTCCAAGCTCTAGTGGAAAGAGTTCATTCCTATTGAAATTTATAGCAGACTCCCAAGATTTGATCGATCCTAGTCCTAAAAGTGTACTGTATTGTTTTGGAGAGATGAACGATAATATTCCCATCCTTCAAAAATCTGGAGTTAATGTCTATGCAGGAGTTCCCCCAGAGGAGTTAATAAAAAGTTATTCAAAACCTTTACTCTTAATTCTAGATGACTTGCTCCTGTCTATAGATGAAAAGTATTTGTCGGAATTGTTCACTAAAAAGTCTCACCATCAAAACTTTGCAATTGTTTTTGTAACCCAAAATCTATTTGAGAAAAAGATTAAAGTCGCCCGACAAAATGCCCAATATATTGTTTTGATGAGATCGCCGAATTCTGCTCTCTCTGTGAGAAATATTGGAGTACAGCTATTTCCTCGTCAGTTGGAATATTTCCTTGATGCGTACAAACAGGCAACTAATGAACCATACGGATACCTACTCATAGACTTGCATGCTTCCTCTGATCCAACCCTAAGGCTCCGAACCCGCATATTTAAGGACGACGAAGAGAAGATAATTTTCATTTCCAAAAATGTTTAGTCAATTAATTTGTGAGAATAAAGATTTTTTACGCTCTTTAGCGAATTCAAAATCCGAAAGGAGATACCAAAAACTTTTACGAAAAGCTGATACTAGTCAGTTGTTGTCCATTGTTGAAATTTGTTTGAATATTGTAAAATCTCGTTTTAATCTTAATACTCGTCAAAAGAATCGTTTATTACCACATGCAGAATTTATTCGTAAAATGAGTCGTGCTAGGAGTGAACGAGGAGTAAGAAAAGTTTTGAGGCAAAAAGGTGGAGGAATAGGAGTATTTGCTGCTCTTCTCACTCCTGTTCTAATGGAACTAGCTAGAGCAATTAGTATAAAAGCCTATCAAAATAATTCAAATCAACCATAAATATAAAAATCATGGCAAAAAAATTAATTCTTGTTCCAGAAGAGATTTATAGAGGGCTTACTTCAAATAATTATAGGGACCCAAATTTAGATTTCACAAAGAGGGCGGTGGAAAAAGCTAAAAGTAAAAAAGAAGACCTCTCTGCCAAAAATATTCACTACAACCAAGAACTTAGACGATATCTGAAACTTAGGAATGAGAGTGAGAACAAACCTGTTAGAGTTGAAATGGTGGCTAACTCCAAAGGAGCTATGCTGAATAGAGATGTTATCAGACCTGCAACAAATATTACAGACGATAACGATGATTTATGGATGAGTGATGATTTTTCCTATTCTGCGTACCCACAAGAGCCGCCAGCCTTATCATATAATATTGTTCCTCCTTTGTCAAATTCCTCAAACGAGCAAGGGGCCCCCGAAACTCGACGTAGAAACTTATTAAGATCTGAAATTTCCCCCACCCCTCCTACACATAGACAAAAATTCAAGAGAAAAATTGAGGAGGATAATTATGGACAAAATAAAAGACGACATTTGATTAATCATAAAAATGGGGCGAGAGATGAGTATATGAAACTTTCTGAAAAGGCTAGGAATAGGATGCAAAAATTAGAAAGGAAAAAGTTGCTAAAGAATTGGAGAATTCCTTATACGCCAGAATATAACACAAATGTCTCTGTTGATGATGATTTTCCTCCATCTCCTCCCAACCCAATTCTCCCTACTATTCCTGAAGGTTTTGATGCTCCCCTTGTATCAGACCCTCCTCCAACTAGACAAATTACAAAAAGGGGACAGTCAGAAGAGTTTGAAGGTACAAAGAGATGGAAAAGGGGATTTAATGAACATGAAGAAGCAAAATTAAGGCGTGAACAAAAAAGAAGGGAATATTTACAAAGGAAAAGTAATATTCGAGAACAAAGAGTTCCCATTGATCAATCAGCGCTAGCTAAATACCGTAAGGAAGATGATATTCAAAAACGTCTAAAATTAAAAAGAAAATGGGAAGGCCCAGATGAAAGTCCTCTAATTGCCCTGAAAAAAGTAAAACCTGTCACAAAAACTCAATCAGCAAAAGCCGGTAGAGAATGGATGCTAAGACTTATAAAAGCTAAACGTAAAGAAGCGGGTATAAAAAGATTTAAACCAACACTTTGGTAAAAATGGCAGACCCCACACAGCTATTAAATCGACTTTATAATGATCCAGATTCACCTGCAGCCTTTTCTGGAGTTGATAGGTTATGGCACGAGGCACGTAAAATTCTCAAACATTTACCCAAAAAAGTTGTTCAGGATTATTTGGAAGGTCACAGGACTTACACGCTTATGCGCCCAAAAGAATTCTTTTTAAAAGAGCAAAAACTGTGGCTGCAGGCTTTATGACTGATGTACAAGTAGATTTGGCTGACATGCAGGCTCTTTCCAGACATAACAAAGGAAATAAGTATATTCTCCTTGGAGTTGATGTTCTCTCTAAACGACTCTTTGGTGTTCCTGTTAAATCAAAGAACTCAAAGGATATGTTAGAAGCATTTAAACAGCTAATTGGTCAAATGCCTATGAAACCTCATAGGATTTTTCCTCCGATAAAGGGTTGGAATTTAAAAATAAAACTGTGAAGGAATATTTTGATCAAGAGGAGATACAAAAATTAGAGGCTACTCATTCAACTGTAAAAGCTGCTGTGGCTGAAAGGGCTATAAGAAATGTAAAGCAAAGACTGTATAGATACTTTGCTCAAAATAAGTCACTCAATTGGGTTGATATTCTGGAAAAAATTTTAAATGGGATTAACAAGTCGAAGAGTAGAGTGCATGGAATGCGACCAATAGACATTGATTTTTCCAATGCTCAAGAGGTATGGGAGAGAATGTATGGTAACGAGTTTTCATCGAAGGAAAACAAAAGTAAACAAAAACTTGTAGATGGAGATTTTGTTCGCATGAGTATTGGTAAGGGTGCTTTTGTAAAGGGATATATTCCAAATTGGGGAGACCAAATTGTGCGAGTGGATAAAGTTCAGGATCAATTTTATCCTGTCCGATATAAAATTATTAATGATAATGGAGACAAATTTAAAGGGTATTACTACCGAGAAGAGTTGGCACGTGTGAGGAAGGATGCTGATACAGAATATAGGATAGAAAAAGTTTTGAGAAAGAAAAAGAGACCAGATGGTACATATGATATTTTGGTAAAATTCATTGGATATCCCGAAAGGGAGTGGATTCATGAAAGCCAATTAGTATAAAAGCTCATTTAATTGTTCATTATTTAATTTTTGGTAAAAATGTCGAATAGTTTTTATGTTTGTTTATTGAGCAATGTGCCTGACTACCCCGATAATCAACCAAATAAATTTAGGGTTCACTTACCTAAGCCCCTTTATTTCTCTGGTGATTGGGTATGTGGTGTCCATAGTATCAGTTATCCATATTCCTGGTCTTCAACCATTGGTACACTTGATGAGCAATGGATAAAAATTCACTTTATTGATGAAAATTCGAAGAAAAATGTTATCAGAATACCCGTTCCTGCAGCTTCACACATTAATGTTGAAGCTCTTGAAAATTATTTGGCAACTACTCTCAAACATCAGGCAGATTCTATAGGTTCTCTTGATAAAACAGGTGGATTTATTCAACCACCTTCAGTTCTTGGTTCACCTCCTCGAGCTGAAAAGAGAAAACGCTCTGCTGAAGAGGAATTGCGTTCTCCTTCACCATATAGTGAAGATGATAATGAAAATTCACCTCCTACACCTGATGAAGAGTTGCGAGATCCTTCACCCATTGAAGATCCCCCTCCTCCTATAGAAGAGCCGAGATCTCCTTCCCCCTACTCAGAAGATGAATCACCATCACCAAAGAAAGACAAAGAGGAGGACCAAACTCAGATAGACTCGTCTACCAGTACTCAAAAAGCTGTTTTAGACAATGAAGAGAAAAATCGTCAAGAAAATATAACTCAAACAAATACCAGGAATGAAGATAAGGAATTAGCAAAGCCTAAAAATATTGAGCCTAAATCCCCACCAAAGCTGAATCAGACTCAAATTACAACTCCAGTTTTAACCCAAAAAGAAAATACTCAAAACCTTCTCCTCCTAAAAATATTGAGCCTAAATCCCCACCAAAGCTGAATCAGACTCAAATTACACCTCCTGTATTAACCCTAAAAGAAAATACTCAAAAATCATCTCCCCCTAAGAAAAATATGCCACCCCCAAAGAAAGACAAAAAAGAGGAAAATCAGACACAAACAACATCTCCTGCTGTCCTAAACAAAGAAACAAATATTGAGCCTCCATCCCCACCAAGGATAGATCAGAATGAGACTCAAACAACACCTCCTGTTATAGCTAATGAAAAAAATACTCAACAGCCAACAGTTTTAAGTACAATAGGGTTAGAGAAACCAAGGGAAGAGAAAAAGGAACAGAATAAGACACAGCCACCTAGTGTTTTAGCTGCTATGGGACTAAATAGTACGAAAAAGGAAGAGAAAAAGAATACTAGCCTTTTGAGTGTAATAGGTTTAGATAGGAAGGATAATATGACTCAAACATCCCCTCCTCCATCTCCTACAGTATTTGAGGCAATGGGGTTAAAATCAGACAAAAATAGTTCAAGAGGAGATAAATTGTTTCAAGTTTTATTTGGAAAAGAATCAAAGAAGGCTCCTAATCCTTCCTTTGTAAAATCAATAATTGAGTCATTGGTATTAGATTATCACAATGACTTTGCACGATTTAAACTGCTATACTCTCATAAGAGTATCAAGCATGTATCTTTTTCACCACAATTGGGATATGTCTTAGGTTTTGCAAACCCTCAACATGTCCAAATAATGAGATTGCTAAATATGGGTGTGATTTAAGAGGAGGATTTTCAAGCTTTGCCATTTATGCAAAGGGACTTACTGAAAATATGATAGTTGGAAATTCACTCAGCTCCTTGCTCCGAATTGTGTCAGTCACGGGAGCAGTACCTGGAGAGTACCATGAGAAAATTTATGACTCTCCCATCTATGTTAGAGTGCTCCCCAGAGAAGTTAATGAGATTGAAGTTGAGCTAAGGACTATGGATAATGGAAGACTCGTACCATTTGCTTATGGTACAGTCAGTATAGTGTTGATATTTAAAAAAGTGATAAATTTCTAAGAGTATATAAACACTTGTATTTTTCACTATTCATTTTAAAACTTGATAAAAAATGGTTCATGTTCAATTTGATACAAATTCAGTAGGGTACAATTTTGTTTTAGATCAATGTGGGAGTGGTTCGGAAAATTATTATTTTAAAGGAGCCTCACCATATCAGCGTGGATATGGTCAGAAAGGAGCAGGAGTTGGGGATATTATGAGAGGATTGTGGAGATTTTTCCTCCCAATTATGCGAAGAGTTGGAAGTACAGTATCTGCTGAGGCACTTAATACAGGACATCGCGTACTTGAAAGAGTTAACCAAGGTCAACCAATAAAGGAAGTGTTAGTCAGTGAAGGAAAAAGAGGTATCGATACGGTCCTAGAGAAAGGTGGACTGCCAAAACAATTTGGGACTGGAAGAAAGAGTATAAAAAGGAAGAAATTTCCGTCACATCAAACATTTATTGGTCAAAAGAAAAAACGTGTAGACGCTTTTGGACTTTATTAAAAATGTCTTTTAAAAAGATTGATAGAGATAGTCTTGATACAATTACAAATGCTGTAGAAATTTTTCAAGTCCCCCCAACCAATGTTACCATTTCATCCTCAAAAACTTTTGAAATCCTTCCTAGTAATCCTTTAACAGACACCCCTTTCACTTTAAAATTCACTCTAGTGAAAATTTTATTGATTTATCCAAATGTTACCTTTTTACTGAATTTCGAATCCGTAAAGAAAATGCTAATGGACAACATGTAAATATTACTCTTGACGAAAATGTTGCTCCCATACAAATGATTGGAAACACTTTTATTAATAATATGAGAATTAGTATAAATGGGCGCGAAATATTCAATTCAAACTCCCTTTATGCCTATAAGACGTACTTTTCCCATGAACTTTCCTACTCTCTGGGAGCAAAGAGTTCTCACCTAAATGCGGCAGGGTATTATTATGATTCAGGTGTAACACAAGAGGCAGGAGCGGGCTTTAATTCAAGAAAAAATTTATTACCAATAGCCGAACAGCACAGTTCATTTCAAAACTTGATGCTGATCTTTTCAATCAGCCTCAATACTTAGTAAACCACTGCGAGGTTGATATCGAAATTTTACCTAATGACACAAAGTTTCTCCTTATTGCTCCTTTACCTATTGGCGCTCAACCTACCCGTTATATTTTTGAGGTGGTCAGTTGTAAGTTATATGTAAAAAAGTTGGACTTGATGGATGGTCTTGCTTTAGATATCGCCAGAAAACTTGACGTCAAACCAGCTCGATATGCCATTAGAAAAACAATGATGAAACCATTATTTATCAGTCAAGGAAGATACGAGTTTCACGCCAATTTGTTCATGGATCAAATTCCCCGTCGTATTACTCTAGGATTAGTTGCAAACTCTGACTATGTAGGGACACAAGAGCGGAGCCCTTTCAATTTTCAACCTTTTAGGGTACGAGAGATTAGTATTATAGCGAATGGACGCTCATTTCCCCAATCTCCTTATGATTTTGACTATGGTTCAAATCGATACGCGAGAGCATTTCATGACATGAACGAGGCTATAGGCTTTTCTGGTACACCAGAGAACAATGGAATAACATACCAACAATTTGGAAGAACCCATTGCATTTATGTCTTTAACCTTACAAATAGTGGAGAAGATAATGGTGGAACATTTGATCTAATAAAAAATGGGTCAACAGCTGTAAATATTAAATTTAGCCAAGCTGTTCCAGAAGGCGGAGTTATGCTCATAGTAATGGGAGAGACAGATGCCCTTATAATGTTAGACAAAAATCGATCCATAACTAGTGACACCACTATATAAACCTAAAAATTGTTCATTTTCTATTCATTTTAAATAAAAATGTTAAGATTTGCCAAAATTTTATTTTTAATTAGAGTTTTTACTCCTTTAGTTAATACCCTTAGTACAGATGGGACTGTGGACGTTCAAAATCTTCCCGAATACAGAGAGCATTTACAAAGAATGGGATATCCCCCAAAGAGGAACAAGACTGTTCCAAGTATGCCTACTCCTATTATGTCTGCTCCTCAACCTTTTGGTCTCCCTCCAATTCAATTATGTAAGGAGACACCAGGAGATATTTATGGACATATATTTTGCTGGGGGATGATTTGTTTGTATGCTCTCCTCATTATAAGCCTAATCATTTATCAACTTCGATCAATACTTTGGGTAAAATTAAACATTTGCAAAACAATGTACAGCAGCCAGATAATTCAAATTTTGAGATCAAATCAAAAGACGAGCAAAATCTTCGAGGGGTGCTTCCCTTGTGACTTGCTCCCTTCCCCTAATACTTTGAAATACCCTACAACTCTTATTGTTAATTTGGATTCTCATGAGATGGAAGGGTCTCATTGGATTACACTTTATTTAGAAAAAGATCAAATATTTTATTTCGATAGTCTTGCACTACCTATAAGTTCATGTATTGTTAAATCATTTTTAAAAAATTTTAAAAATGTAAAAAGAAATATTAACCCATACCAATCACCCCTATCAAATCTTGTGCTCACCACTGTATCTCCCTAATATATTTTTATCCCAAGGCTACTCCCTTCCCAAATATTTAACATTATTAGAGTCAATCATAATACAGATTTATTTGTAACTAAAATTGTTAACAATATGATAAATAATTAATTATTATGTATTTCGAGATAACTTTTTGTAATTTTAAAACATCAGGACATAGATAAAATTCGTACTTAAAATTATGTTCATATTTTGGAACTATAATTTCGCACTGCAAACGACTCAAAACAAACTTTAGACAGTCATGGCACCACTTTCCAGCTCTGAAGTAGTTTATGAGTACACTCAGTCTTGCTCCCAAGTCCAGTTGGGCACCATCTTTGATAGCCTGACTTAAAGCGTTCATATACTTCCTTTTGTGAAATTCTCTATACTCACATGACCCATGCATATACTTAATAAATTCTTCTTCTGTAGACGAGCTCATTTTTTGAAAAATTTTTAAAATGATTTTTGAAAATGGGCGGAAATCAAAATTCAACTTTTTTCACAAAATTGACCTAAATATCAAAATGTAAACTTTCAAAATATCTAAAATTGTTAGTATTTAAGGAGAGAAATTTTTGGAAAAAAATCATTCTTTAAAAAATGAATTCTCAGACCTCTCAAATAAAGTAATCGATGAATGCACGCGAATTTTGGGGTGCTCTGAAAAGTCCTTAAGAGACCACCTCAACATCCTGATAACCGCGTGCTTATCTTTAAGGAAATCCCTCGGTCGAAAAGTCCAAACGACCTATGAGGATCAAAATGGATTCAAGAAAACTTTTCGTATAGATGGCCTTACCCGCCATGGAGGAAATTCTCTCGTTGCTTATGGAGATTACCTTTTCCTTACAACGTGAGCGTTGCTGCTCACTATTATGCTCGACACAGGATTCGTTTACGCTATCCATACTTGCAATGTGTCGTTGAGCGCTTTCCATTTTGGAGGAGAGGACAGATATTACCCATTGGAATTGCTCGAGTTTGTTCCTGAACAAGAGGATCGACTTGCTAGCAAATGGGTGAATAAACTTTCCAATGAGCTATCAAACAAGCTAACAATTTCGGAAGAGCCGAAGAGTCCAGTAATTATTTTGAAAAAAGATCAAGAAATACCTAATTCAGAAATTTCTAATTTTGAACTTTGGTAATTAATTAATTGTATCAATTTATTTTTGGATAAATATTTTTTAAAAACATTTTAAAATTTGTATCAAAAACACATTGGGCTTAAAAATACACGCGCATGCCAAAAACACGCACGCATACCTAAAATTCATAATTTTAATAAAATATAGAAATTGCATTTTATTTTTACAAAATATGCACTTTTACCCCTAAATCATCTATTTAAAATTGCAAACTTTGCTTTTTTATTTTGTGGCAACTTTTTTCACTTAAATTATGCACTTTTCTCCCTAAAAATCAGCTTTTTCAAACTCTAAAAACTTTGCTCATTAGTTTCTTAATTGTGCACTTTTTAAATTAAAACTTTTAAATAAAACAAAAAAATTTATTATTATAAACAAACCCCTAAAATCACCTACTTTTAAACAATAAAATTGCAAGTTTTTTTCATAAAAATTTTATTAAACGTGAAATGTAAAACAATAAACATTGTAAAACAATAATAAAAGTTGAGAAAAAGAAATAGAAGGGATGGGTAGGAGACCGGCTTCGCCATTCGACTCCTTTAATCAGACTCAACCAGGGATGTAATAGTTTAACCCCCGCCTCAGTCCGCTACCACTGTATATCAATGAGAGGTATGCCTCACAACATGTGAATGGCACATGTTGATAATCATCGTAAACAATGAGAGGACGACCTCACAATATTGAACGACACACTTGATATTCATCGAACAATGGTTGGTAATAGAGCAGATAAGGAGTACCCCTGACTACTTTCCGGCTCCTAAATAATTGGGACAAATTGACAAAAAATTATAAATGAACAATTATGGGTGTGAAATACGAGGTGGCGATTATTAACAAAGCCAAAATTGAGTACAGAAAAGTCAGAAGGCGAATAATCCCTTACTGACAACAGGTTTATACAAACACTCCAACTTTATGTTGGGGCTGGGAAGTGACACGCCAAAAAGACCATCTTTAATCGATGGTCGCAAAAATTTGGATAAATTATATCAATAGGATCATTTTTCCCCCCCCCCCTCCCCCCTTCCTCCCCCTCCAGTTTTCGCATAAGAAAGTACTTGTTCGCTGCTCTCTGAAAGTGTTGTATTGTATCCCTGGTTGTTTGGAGTGAGCACGTCCCAATTGAGCGTCATTCCACGCACTTTCAGAACATATTCATGGCCAACATTTTGTTGATCTTCCGTTGTAGTTTGAGACCGTATTGTTTAGCTCCAATCAAGACCACAGCAATATTCCAAAATGTTGTGCGATGGGTACTCATCATCAGCTCACCCAGATGAGGTCCCAATGGCAGAGGACAGTTGTTGATTTGGATGAGCAAAAATCAAAGAGTCGGTGTCCGTGTAGAGTATTTGCAACCATTTGTCCGGACCACTTTCTGCATGGCCGAAGCAAATGAATTCGTGCTGCCGACGTTGTCCACAACGAGATGACCACGTTGGAGCAGTTGTGCTCCTCGATCCAATCCTTCTTTTTGATGTATGTGATGAGCAATATGTCGTCTGTAAGTTCATCCAGACCAGTGATTTCAATAGATTTGTCGTTGTAAAGATTTGTTGAAGTCTGCTGGGTTTGTCCGGTGATTGCACATTGAGACAACCCCCAAAAATTCCTCCTAAAGAAAATCGTTTTCCCCTCACAAATTGTTTTAAAAAACATTAATTTTGCCTGGTACGCTTCCCCTTGTTAGGTCCCATTTTAACTCCTCTAGGGTATATTGATACCAAACTTTTCCTTAACCAAACCTCCTTTATGAACTCTTCCTCTTTTTCAAAACTTACCCCTCATACAATTATCGAACCCTGAATGAATGGATTTTTTGACGCCATGAATTCACTAATATAGGGGGGCAAAACAATTGATCATCGGAACTATCATACTCCCAAAACCCTGAAAACTGTTTGTCACATAAAGGGGACATATCCTTCCTCAAGTGCAAGAGCATTCAGTTCCGCTTGGAGAGTACAAGTACTAACCCAGTCACACGTTGCCTGCATTCTGTGTGTGGACAGGAGTATGTTCTCATTCACTCCTCCTTCAGGATTTTCCCTTGCACACTGAGAGCATAGTGGAAAAAGAGTCTCTCACATCTTCTCAACTTTCATCGGGGAGTACAGTGGACATCAATACTCCTTGGTGGGGGAAATCATCAAAAACTTTCAATATTTGCCAAGGGGTCAAAATTGTTATCCTCTGGTCTACTTAAAACTACCCTCCAGTGAACATTTCATTGAGGATATGGCACTTTTCGGGTGTCCCACTGGTTATACTTTGGTATTGGAAACATTAATAATGGGTACAGGGAGGTCACGGTCGCGTATTAGTATGCAAATTTTTCCCTCTCCTTCTTTGGCGGAATAGAAGAGGGAAATAGGCCCAGGTCCGTCCACCAAAAAAGCACGCTCGCAAATCAATTGGGCCATCGTCCAAGTACTTTTTAAAGCTGCTTCTCATTTCACGGTCTTTTGTCCAAACATTGGTCCTAATCTCGCACGTGCGCGTGGGGGGCCCAAAAGACTTGCACATTTAGTTTTCCCCCTGATTTTTGATGATACTTCCAGCCCTTCTTGCGTCCTTCTCTCTTTGCTTTCCTGCTGTAAAGACCATTTGTGGGAGGACTGAATTTTCTTCCGGATAACATCTCTCACAGTGACCCATCGCCATATGACACAACCATCCACTGTCACACTTCACCTCAAATTTCCCCCTAAATTTTTCTCTTCAATCCAAACAGAACATCAGCCAACTTGTAGTTCCCAACTTTTTCTCCTCCTCCATCTTGAATGAGCTGTCTGAATTTTAAAAAACACCCATGTTTCTTCCTCATAACCATTTCATAAAAATGTGAGGTGCGAGTCGGCATTTTCCTGATTATACCACATGTCGTACCCTTTTTCTTTACCCTTTTTTTTCTTCCCCTCGAGGAACCAGAGCCAGTGGGTTTTTTTTCCCCCCTTTCAAGTGGTTTGGTCCTAAAGTGATTCACTTTACATACCCGCAGAACCGGCAATAGTCATTGGACCGCGTCTCGTTCGCAGAAAACATCGATACACATTTGTGTGTGAGCCATTATTTGACCGAAAAAGCGGCTCTTTCAACAAAAGGCCCCCTAAAAATTTTTTTAGGTTCACTGACACTCCATAAATTCAACCGTCTGAAACGGCAATAAGAGCGGCCAGAAAGAATTTCCTCCAACGTCATTTGGTACAATAAGCCGACAAATCCTCGTCCAATAAGAAGGGTTTGCTGTTGTGGTCCTCATACCTCTAAAAATCTTTTCTGTTCTCAGGCATTAGCACATCTGCAAGAAGTCAGAAGGGAATGGGAATAAACTTCTTTTCCATAATGGTAGGTGAGTGGCGAGGTAGGGTGGGAAAGAATGGTTCTCTCGACCATAAGCGCAAAGCGGGGACCGAGATGCCAAGACATTGCATCATGATATATAAGCTGTCCCTGAAGATCAAACATACTTCTTCCAACTTGGACCTTCATCTCTACATTTTGTTCCCCTCTTCAGCATTTCAGGGTGAAACCCAGAGCAATACGCAGAACAGCTCTAAAACAAAATTACCCTATCACATCTCCCTCCAAAATGTGAAAAGGCAGATGGTGTCATAAAATTGTCAGCTCAAGTACCATTTACAAATGAGATGATAGGATACTGGTCACTTCTTGAAGATCCACGTCGCGTTTTTGGAATAAGGGGTCGCTCCGCAAAGTGACCAATCTGTGATCCACAAACTTACTACTCCACTTCCTCCTTACAGATTTACATTTCGGGGCAGGTTATCTTGCTGCTATAAAGTGTGCTTGATTGATTTCTTTTGTTGTTCAAAGTAGATGTTGATGGTTTCAAGTCAACAGGACACGAGTCGGTAAGGCTTTGTAACTTTGGATTTCCAAGAGGGTTGGATTGCAAAGCATCCACGCTTGGTCGTGGTAGGCTTACATGTAGAAAACAATACCTTCCCATTAACACTATGGACTTGCCGTTGTTACTGTTGACTTTCGTCATCCCAAATGACTCCCCATTCTCACAACGTCTGGCTGTTGGCAAAATTCGAATTAGAGGTGGTAAAGCAATCATGATAATTTCTTCAAAAATCCGCAATCTTTTCACAAACCGTTCTTCCTAGGGGGCAAGTGGTAAAGTGGACCAACACGGGAGCAGTTCATGCACAACGCGCTCTACATGTGGCGGAATGGCTTTGGGGGACGTTCATACCACTGCACACTCAAACAATACTGGCTGACCAAAAGCATCCCGTACTCGTTTACACCGTTAAAAGTGACCCATCCAAAATAGAGGAGGAGAGGGAATTATAATTGTTAGGGCCATATTTAAAAACAAGGCTTTATTATGTCCGACAATCAAAACAAAAAACTTTAAAACAAAACCGGCTATGAACTACATGTTCATTCCAGTAAGTAGTACAACACGGGAGGAACGCCCATTCTCAAGGCCATTGTACTCCTCTCGGCCAGCAGGATTCCAATGTGCTGAATAAGTCTCCAGTGTTTCATGCTCAAGCGTTGTCTAGACGCCGTACCTCCGTGAAGGTAGTTGTAGGAATTGGGACACGGTACATGTTCCATTAGTCGAACAAGTGTTGCTAATAAAGAATAAAATAAGCAATATCGTTCGTTCGTGTTATTTGAATCAGGTTCTTCTTCCTTGATCTGATGCTGGAAGGAGCCACTTTCTGTCGTGGAGTCTACGACATATCATTGTTGGGGCATTGAAAGTTTTTCTTGTCCACAAACCATCCATTTTAATGGGAAAAAGGTTTCCCCAACGGGTCAACCTGGCTGCTTTTTAACGCTGGGAAACCTTATTAAATTGGGCTTTAAGCAGGGGGTTAAATGGGTTGGGAGGTGGGCCTGAGGGGGATCCAAATATCTGTAATAATCTAGTGGTATCACTTGATACAGGCAACTCAAGCTCTCTGGAACAAAGCCCATATTTTGGCGCGTTTTTGGGGCCTCATCGAAGCAATGCTGGAAATGATCCCTGATTAATATAGGCCTCAGGGTCGGCATGGGGATATACTGATTAAAAATTGGTGCTAGTTTGGTGATCTGACTTTGTTGATGAAATCTTGTTGTATTTTCAAGCTCCTCAATATATTGTTGTGGAGCAGCTCCTCCTCCTGATTGATTAAGAGAGAGGAGGTTGTCGATGAAAAACGCTCTTGCGCGTTTTGTTGGTGGAATGTAGTCCATAATTAAATAAAGCAAAAGTTTAAAAATTAAAACAAAAAGGTCTATGAAACTTATGAAAAAATGGGAAGTAAGAATCAATATGAATATTGATTCAGAAAGAAAATAAAAAGTAAAAGCTAAAAATTAAAAGTTTTAAAAAATTTAAAATAAAAATTTTTAATGTGAAATTGAGGATTAAGAATCAATATATTATTGATTCAAGAAAGGAAACTTAGGAAATTGGCTAACGAAGTAAAAATATTAAAGTTTAAAAATTTTAATTAAAACCTAAAAGAAAAACTAATAAGGGAATATTAAATATTTTAAATTAAATTAAAATTAAATTAAAAAATAAATTTTAAAACAAAATTTAAGGAGCAAAAAAAATTTTTAAAGTAAAAAATTAATTAAAATTTTAAGGGAAAAGTTTCACAAAGAGTGAAAATTTAAGGGAGTTTTGTAAAATTAAATTAACTAATTTATTAAAAATTATTTAAATAAATTTAAAAATAAAAATTGTTTTTTATTTTTTAAAAAATTTGACGAATGATGCAAAAAGTGGATTTTTTCTCGTTTTTATACTCGCCCTTTCGTTTCGATAAAAATCAATAAGCTAGCGTTTTTATTTTATTCAAATTCAGCGTTGCTTTTTTATTCAATTATTGACATTTAAACGATTGGCAGAGAGCCAAAAAGAAAAGAGAGAAGAGAAAAAAGTATCAGTCGGGAAATATGAAAGTATCGACTGTCGATAATAAAAAAGAAGAAAAGATTAAGAGGGAAAAAATTTAAATTTTCTTTTGTCGGCAAAGCCAAAATCATGACTGCTGAGAAAGAGAAGAAGAAAAGAAAAGAAAAGGCGCGGCGGTCGTAAAAAAGAGAAACCGACCGGGTGTAAAATAAAGAAAAAATAAAAGGAAAGAGAGAGCGGCGGCAGTCAAAGGATTAAGGACCTGCGCCAACATTTCAAATTTGTAAACTAAATATTTGTCCAAACAAATTACATGTAATTGACTAACAAGAAAATTGACGAGCTATATTATTGTACAACAAACTTGGCTGATTAACTATCAACAGATAATAGAGGAAGAGACCCCTGAGTATTTAGCAATAGCCTCGGTGATATGATCATACTCAGACATGATTGATCGGAACAAGATTACATGATTGTAATTATGTTGACAAGGTTTAACTCCTGTTGACATTATTAGTAAAAATTACTCATACACCTCCCAAATTACTTCTCATCCTTTTGGTTTACTTCCACATACAACAAGATTGCATGCTTAATAACACAGAAACAGACATGATTACATGTGTAATTTCCACCCGCAACGTCAATGACTTACAAATTAGCATACTTCCTTTTTCTTACTAATCCCACAAAACATTGCTGATATGTCCACTACTTTGGGTCTTAACACTATTTCTTTTGTCTGACCCCGCGACTGTGCCAACATGTCCATCCCTTTTGGTTTTCCCACTATACTCTCTCTTTTGTCTGACCCGCGACAGTGCCGATATGCCCACTGCCTTTTGATTTTTTGCCGCGCGACTCCCGACCTGCCCTCTTCCTTTTGGTTTTGTCGGACCCCTCCACCCCCGCGACACTGATGTAAAGGTACATGTTTACAAGGGATTACAAGCCGCGACACCGACTGGGGACTAACTACTGTTTACTATAATTCCTTCCTTTTCTTCAAAATGAAAGGTATCATATTTATCTTTTACTCCTATTTTGAACTCTTTCCAATTATCACTAATCAATTTCAAGTTGAATTTATGGGTATTTTTTCCGACCAAATTTAGTGTTTCGAAAAGATTTTCTCTCGAGGAAATCTTCACAAACACCGACAATGTTGTTACGTTGTAAACGATGTTTGGAATGCAAATGTTAAAAATATAAGCATTCTATAATAAAATAAAATATTTTAAAATATAGGTAAACTCCTTTAAGGTTATAAAACCTTAATAAGGTTATTAAGGTTGGCAGTTCCTGG